>JADDOH010006859.1:0-14399 GCA_016648135.1 Agrypnia vestita | reverse complement strand
TTGATTGTTTTATTTCATTATTTGTTCATAATGGATTTCCACAAGGTAAACGCCGTAACATTCAATTACTTAACCTAATATTATTAACGCACAACTTGAGCCGGACTCAAATATGACGATCGATTGAACAGACTAACGAAATCGCCTATCGTGGAGGACGCATCCGTCATTTTCTCGCAACCGGTAGTGGCATCGCGAACATAGACATGTTTACGTAGATTTTTCGCCTAGAACGATGCCGCCTGGTTACCGATGTTTCATATTAGAACCTGTGGACGGATCCCACGGCTGAGTGTAAAGTCAAGGTTACAATGGAATATTTAGATTGACAAATACCACGTGCGAACTACAGCCTAGGGCGTTCTGAGTATAACTTGGTACCCACATAATACGGCCGACGGTACATAATAGGAACTTAGCGCTAGTATTGCGCAACAACACGCAATATCTATTTTTAATTTATTTTTTTGAATGCAATTGTATACTGGATCTGCCGGTCATCCCGGCTAGATAATTCCCGGTCAATTATTACACAATTATACTTATAAAACACACGCACAATATTCGAAATGCAAATCAACGGCTGAGTTCTCCAGAACACATACCTACAAGGCTTACCAATAGCGCGTTCGGCGGTCTCCGACCCGATATATCTGTTCATGGTATATAATGGAAAGAGTAAACATATATTCATAACGACCAGGCGCAACAGAGGCTCGGGGAGGTTCTGTCTGATATTTAATTTACCACAGCCCGTGATTCTAAGATCGAAATTTGCGATTCTTTCATAAGTCATATTTTATAAGAGTCAAGTTGATTCTGATTTTACTTTCCGTGGATTTTAGGTTCCCCCCCCCCCGGAGGGGGAGGGATACAGCCCCATCGGCACCGCTGTATCCGGTAGCTAACTCCTGCGTAATCATAGCTTCCCACGCCAAGCTGCAGACCAAGATCAAGCCGAGACTCCGTTGCTTTTGCTGGAATCCTCCGAAGCTCTCGCTCCCCGGCGTCAACATATCAGGAAGTATCCAGCGTCTGATATTACAGGTTAGGTATATGGTCCCTCGTTGCAGCCAGATTAGACTGGAGTGTTAAAAGTGTTCCCACGATGTGATCACATGGACCAGATTGTAATTAGTTACAGCAGGTTAAGGGCTAATGACTACTGGGTGACTGGAAATACTCATCCTTTGATTGCGTCAGACTAGGCCAGGTAGCAATGCCAAAAAGAGATGATTGGTATCCAAGTGATCGTTGAGAGATATTAAAATGATTTTGTTACAGCATGATTATCACAGTTGATTGTGAAACTCCTGATATGTTGCTTGCTGGCCGGGAAGGGAGAACCTCGAGAAGTTTCTGTATACAGCAAGTTAGAAAAAGGTGGTGAATGATGAGTATGATGGAGTTAGTAATGTCATCGCGCTCCTGAATGCGATCCCTATCATAAGCGTTGATTGTTAAACTTCTGACTGCTTCACGCAGTTTCTCGTTCATGATAAACGCCCTATCTCGTTCATTAAAGCGGTCCCGAGCGTAAGTATTGATCGTCGAACAGCTACCTGCTTCTTATAATTTCTCGTTCATGAGGAACATCCTATTTCGTCCTTGAGTACGGAGTTAATACATCCACATAAATTCATAACGGAGCCCGAGCTCGTCGCACCAATGGGCCTGAAAAGACGTGAGAGGTACTTCCCCCTAGATCTTTGAGGGTCGCCGCTCCAGAACCTTTAGACTATCCTGTAATTCTTAAAACCCTGTATTAACCGGGTAGATACAGTTAAGATAGCCTTACCTAGCTCCAAATCTAAGGTGTCACCCACTCTAATCAGTTTCCATAGCCGAGAACGCGCGCTCCGCCATTCGACCCTGTCTTATGTATAGTTGCCTACGCCACGCGAGTAAATCTTCCTTCATCTTTATCAAAATCGGAATTCTGCCTCCCCAGATCACGGGGCGTGAAAGACGTAAAGGCTTCTCGCCCCCCGACCAAGAGGAGACGAACTCTCCCGTTCGGTTCTCGTTCATTATCCCATTTATAAACCCCGCGTGCCTAACCTCGAAAGTCTAACACCGGTAATAAGATCTCATTATGCTACGTTGCAAGTTAAATATTGCACAACCGCACGAAATGCCTATTTCCCGCGACCCTATTCAATTTGTAGAACGCAATAATATATATTTATATATGTTAGTAAAACGTGCAAAACGCACGTATAATGACCTCGCTTCTATTCAAAAGATAATTAAGATATAATCCCGACGTTACGTCCCGACATCAGTACCAATTTGTTACCGCGTCCGTTACCGTCGAACTCTAAACCCACGTAATGAAATGAATAGTGATGAAACAAATTATGTAGCACGAACATTTCATATAATACACATAAGAAAGCATCAAGTATAAACAATATTAAAGGTTCTTATCTTATTTTGGTAGTTGGTCTGCTTCAGAGATGGCATCCTGATCCAATATTATATTACGAGTTTTCTCCAAGATTACATAATTACCAGCGCCTGGGTAGTCCTTCACTTTCCTTCTATCAAGAATGCTGCTTGTTATTATAAAACCTCGCCAGCTCCAAATCTGCAAAAGAATACACGCCCTTCTTCTTTTCATTCCCGTTTACACGTAATTCTAGCTTCGGCAAATGTATTTTATCTCATGGGAATTGAATATTGAGTTAAAAACGTTATAAATTCCTATTTGCAAAAACTTCCCAATTGCAATATATTGCGTAACATAAATACATACATAGCCTACGTAAATAATTGAACGAATTGGTCCATTTTAGATTCATTTATTTATATTTCGAGCGACAGTAAAAGTACGTGTAATTTAGCCAACTATCAAACGACTTCAGAATAGGTTCGTACCCGGTAGAACTTGGAACCGTACATTAACAGCAATTAAAACGAACTTTATATACTGGTAGGATCTATACTCTTTGTCTGAAATTATCTACCGTTCGAGGAGATGTCCACACGTTATTTTCAAAATCTCATCTTAATCTTATCTTTCCTGATTCTTCCGCTACCTGGAAAGACGTAGATTTCTAATTTCAATACATTGTGCAATACGATCGAAGTCTACGCCTAATAATTATCGACTGAATTGGACCACTTTGAAATCTCATATCTGTACATAAAATATACATAAAAGGCAATAGAAATAAATAATATGGAAATGCTTAGCTGTTTCTACGAGTGTTACTGCTTCAAATCTCCTTTGAATTATTATAAGTCTCCGGCTTCCTTCTCGGTCCTATTAATTTATCTGCCCCACTGATGGTATTTCGGACTTCCTTCTACAAGGGCCTCCGGCCGACGTCAAGGCTGAAAACTCAAGGCCCGTTCCCAAAATTTGTACGGCTTATATAGTCCAAATCTCTCGCCATTGCACCCACCCACTGTAATCCCCCTAGTCCCTGAATCATCTACCATGCAGCGATTACTTCACCTAGGACGTTTTTCATTGGTTCAGTCTGTTTCACCGGTAACCGTTTTGGTTGGCTCGTTTCGTTAAAATAAAATAAAGCATCCGTTATACGCGCTTGCGCAGAAATAATAAAGGCTCGTCTGCACCTACTTACCCGGCAAATATGTAATTATAGAGTATTTATGAATTGTGGAGCTTCTCCTTATCATGAGCTTTTAGCAGATAAATATTTTCGTATAATTTTTTAGCAATGTCTATTTGAATAGGTCAATATCGTTACACCCCGATGAAGGAACGTCGTTTCCGAAACCGGTTGGTTTTACCAAATAAATTTTAGTGGTGTAAACAAAATTAACTAGTTTAATTATAATCAATTATTTAATTACATGATGGTAAACTTAATTCAAATAGAAAGGGGGTGTAATAAAAACGTGGTTTTTATGGATTACTACTTCCTTTATGTTAACTCGTGGCGTCTGCTTGCTTGACGAAAAAACTTTGGATCGATTTTTAACCGTTTTTCCGTGATTCAATCGAGCTGAAACCTTGCAAGATCGTAGCGACGATCAAGAAGATCTATCAAATTTTCATTAAAAAAAATTAATAAATTTTTAGATTTTACAAATTTTTAATGATTTTTTCATTCAAACTTACTAAGTTGTATGAAAATATTTCAATGCATCTGATAGACAAGGAACCTGATTATAGTATAATTTTGGATTTTTGGAAATTTTTTTTAGCTCCCTTTCGTAGCGTCGCTCGACCGAAGACCAACGCGTAGGTTAAGCGCCAAACCAGTTTCCACTAGTAAATGAGAAAGGGAGAATAATAAAAACTTGGTTCTCATGGGTTACTTTTTTACTTCCTTTCTTTTAACTCGTGGCGTCTCCTTACTTGCTTGCTTGACGAAAAAAAAAAGGATCCATTTTGCAGTCAAAAGAGTGAAATTGGTGTAAAATTTTCGAATCTTGTTGCCAAAATTACAGCTAAACATGTATTAAATTAATTTAATTATAAAAAATCCATTCACTCTTAAAGCATTTGTTTGAAAAAAGTCAACAAAATACTTTGTTATTATCACGAAGTCCAATTTAATCTTTCAAGCAATAGAGTTATCTTTGGTACACTTTTTCTCGAAATATTTCCATATAAAGACCATATTTTTTTTATAAATTGAATAAAAATAGTTTCAACAGAAAGTTTGGGGTAAAATATATTATTATTTATGGGTAGGTTGTTAAATACAATGTTTACAAAAAGATAAAAATTCACGTTCCGTCTCCTATATTGCAGCATCCAAATAACCGTAAATGAATTGAATTTTTTGATTAATTTTTACATTAGTATTAAGATAATTTTATTGTCATTAATACAAAAATATTCAAAAAAATATACTTTATGCTAAAAAAAATTTAATAATTCAATAACAGAGCCCATTAAAAGTGAACAAAAATATCCTTTCAGACGACGGCCGAACGCCGGCCGGTGAACTGGCTGCTGTCCCGCGATTCTATATAAATTATATCTCAAATGCGTCGTAAACATTATACAAATGTCAGAAAACGAAAGTTACTAACTAATACAAGTAATTGGTTTTACAAATAGCATTCCGAAAGAACATAGCTTAAATTTAAAGAATTTTTTTAAAGAACGTTTCAAATATTTATATTTGAATTAATTCAAACGGTTCAAACTACGCCACAAAGAAATAATGATGGGATCATTTCAATCGACATTTTTGTTCGGTTTAATATTTTTATTTTAATATTTATTTCAATAATTTTAAGGAATGAATATACTAAATGCCAATGTCTGTCATGTTACGCTGTGTACCTTTGCATTTTATTTCCATAATGGAACAATTTAAATATTAAAGAAATAACAAAACATTGAGATTAAGTACATTTAATCATATTACAAATTACTACTTTTATAAATTTCGCCACTTGTTTTAACGCCGTTATCGCCAAATTGCCTGACCGATGGTCTGTGTGACTTATAAAATAGCCAATTCATCTTTTAATACACAATTTTATATTTCAATGGAAATCCACTTATTTTTTGAAAAAAATGAACATATGGAAATAATAGAAAGACGCATTGTTTATTTTCAACACATTTTTGGGAAATTAAAATTGGTTCTCACTGTAACCAATATGGATGCACGCTAATAAAGATTCATATAACAAAGAAGTTAGTAATTACTTAAAATCTATATTTAAAACGAAATGCAACGTCACTTTATCTGTAGTCGTTCTCTATTGTTGTGACAAACTAAACTGCGATGGCTCGCCGTTTATAGACGAAAAATATTCTCGAATATTTTAGTTTTTTAGTCAAGTGCGTCCCACCGATTATTAATTTGTCCTCCGGCTGTTAAGGAACCATTTATATGCTCCATTTTTGTCGTCCGTCATTATATATTTTTGTTTATTGTGATCAATTGACGATATATATTTTTTTAAAATAGAGATACGAACACAGAATTCGTGTCACATCAATATTCTTACTATTTTCAAATTAAGCTAAACGCTTGTGCTATGAAAATAGGACTAACGTGCTTGTCTGGAGTGAGATTCGAACCTGCGACCTTTGGATCACGAAGCGAGAGTCCTAACCACATGACCAACAAGCTACTTATGAATCGTTTTTCCCCAGTTCATATAATCCGATCTTACGAATCGTTTTTTTTCCTTTTATAACATCTTTATATGTTGAATTGTGTTAAATACCCCGTTTTGATGAATCGTTTTGCTTTCATTTATATGTTCCGTTAATCATTTTTATTATACTTTTCAAATAATCGTGAGCTGTGCACTAATTGCGTGTCACACTCTAATTATATAAAGTTGTCATTCCAGCAAGTTACGGATAGACAACCAAATTATTATACTTATGATATTTGAGGTTACATTTCTGTAAGTATGAGTTTTCATTATTTTCATAAAATTCAATAAAGTAATAGACAATGATCAGTGTAGATTTATACAACTCAATACCTTGAGCATCATTAATATATAATTTGTCTTTATTTACGTTTTTAATCTACCGCATACATGCATGAATGTTTTTTATAATCGTTTATTATGGTCAGTTGTTGATCTTTTCTAATAATCGTTTTTCTCCAGTTTACATAATCAGATTTTATGATTTCTTTTGTGACAATTCGTTTGTTATGATATGATTATATGTTTGTTATTATGTTTTTTTAAATATAATGTTCTTATGAATTGTTCTATTCCGTTTTTATGTTCCGTTGTTATGTTTCATAGTATCCAAATAGTTGTCCTTCCGTTTTATGTTCCGTATATTATAACAACTTTATATCTTCTATTATTATGTTTATTTATCATAAGGTTTTATGTTCATGTGTTCCATTTATATGTGTTTATATGTTTTTGATTATTATTTAAGTAACTTATGTAAAATATTAAAAATAAATTCGCTTCAATACAATCTAAAAAAAATGTTTCATCATTTTGCACTATCACTAAAATCACCCTTCAGAAATTTGAAAAATATATAATACTTTTTATAAAGTTAATCTGTGCTATTCTGAAAATAGCAATATTGGAATGTCAGATCTTTATCCCAATCTTGACAGGTGTGTATAACATTGTATTGCCAATAATTTCGATTTTTTAAGTTTGGCATGTTTGAAATTAATGAATTCAATCAATCAGAAAGCCCTAAAACCTAAACAAATGTTAATGTACTAGGACCTCTTAATTGAAAATATTTTTCAAAACAAACAAACTCAAAATAATATTATATCGTTTTAGTGAAAATTTTACAGTTAAAATAAAAATACAAAAAAATGCCGATTCAAAAGATTTCACATCACTATTTCATGAAAAAATGACCATTATCGTTGAGTAAAGAAATAGACGGAGTATCTTATATCATTAAAAATATTGCTTGTATGTAACAGAAAGGACAAAAATTGAGTGTGTATACAGATCTATATATCATATTGTTTCAAGAAAACAGATAAGAATAATGGAAAAAAACAGTAGAATCAGCCCGCAAAAACGAACAAAATTTGACAAGTGTAAAAAAATAAAAATGGTGACATTCAAATTCAAGTATTTTTAATTAATTTAAAAGTTATTTTCTGCATTTACCGTTGTTCGCGCGATATGGGATTTCTAAAATGCATTCTTTATACGGATATCTTCCCTTTATTAGCACTCAGGTAAAGTTTACGCAACATTTTAAGGTATATTCGTATAAACTAGCGGGAGCGTAACCTGACGACTGGCGTAGTTGGTGTCCATATAGGGATGGGCGTTGAATGGATGGACTAGTTGAAATCAACCGTTGACGTTGCGTCGACGCGTCGACGGTTTACGTTTATCGCATGGACTAGTTGAATTCGTAGACGGTGGACGGCGGACGCCGTGGACGGCGGACGATTCGAGATTCAACATAGTGCAAAGCAACGAGCGAGAGCAAGACAAAACGTCTCGGTTTATTTCTCTCTCATCTCTCGCTGTCGACTTATAGATGCCATAGACGTAATAGACGGCTCGACGGGTAATTTCAATTCAACTCTAAAGTACACGACCATAGAGTGCAGATCTGTGTACACGAACTATTACAGAGACTTGAAATTTGAATGCATGCGTAGGGTGAGATAGGCTTAATAAGCTATTATCTATTATTTTTACTTTATTTTTTGCGATGTGCACGTGCGACGTTTCGGTGAATTTCCAATTTTACGCTGTATGAAATAAAACAATTCTGTTTAATTATTTTATTTTTATTGAACTATTATTAATAAACAGGCCGGCTAGATATTTTTTTAAAATCAATATTTTATTCGATCGATCTCGACTTCTTATATTTACCTGAAAAGGGATGGTAAAATTTAATTATTGTGTTATTTCGTTACTTTTCAACTTTAGCATATAAATGATAAACAAACTTATAGGGAATAAAATTTTCTATATTTTACTATGGTCCTTATTCAGCAGTCCAACATTAATTATTATATATGTAATATAATCTAGAATTTAGGTTTAATTAATTTTTATTAAACATTTCCTATTTTCAACTTTAAAGATAAAAAAATAAATCTATTTTAATTTTGTTTACACCACTTTTTATTGGTTTTTTACACGTTTCGGGAACAATGTTCCTTTTCTCAGATTGAACCTTAAACTAAAGTTGACAAATAATACAGATATATTTATTTATTAATAATGTCACCGCAAAGTGAAAGCCTAACTTTGAAAGATGTATTCTTTAATAAATTTCTAGATAACATCTCAAATTTAAAGTATTTTTAAATTATGTATTTATTTATACATTTATAGATAACAAATAAATGTAAAGGTTTTTATCATTTTATTTAACTTGTATTGAAACGAATGAATTTTTCGTAATCAATTTGAGTTAGTGTAGTGATAGTCCAACGTTTTACAAAAAATAAGTCAGACATATTGAAAAAATTCAAACTTTGATGTCGCATATCTCCATAACTATTGATATTAGGTCATGATAGCTTTCAACTCATAATCAAGGCAGGAATATAGTCCTGCGAGGTTATTAATGTTTTCCAAATAACCCTGTACACATGTAATGATGTGTACCTTATATTTTTTTATACACACATTACTGCTTTGTACTTTATATTTTTAATTTTTATACTCATATTTTAATGCTTATACCTCATACTTTCTCTGCTTACATATGTAGTTTATATTTATATTTTACTGCTTACACCTGATATTATTGTGTATACTTACTTCTTTTTTTATTATATACCTATAGAAAGAAGTACATAAAAAAATTTGTAAAAGCCTATAATAGGTGTAAAGAAATAAATAATAAAATATTTCTTTTTACATATAAGCACAAGTAGCGGTTTTATTTTCCCCGAAACTATATTCCTTCGAACTTCTTTAAATTTTAAAAATTAACGTAATAAAAATTTCGCGTCGAATCGTAGACAGTTGACCATCGTCCCGATGTTTAGATAGAACGTCCGCGACGTCCGCGTAACGAAGTTGACGCGTCAACTAGTTGACGAATTCAACTAGTTGATCGTCTCGTCGATGGACGGACGTGGACGGTCTCGTTTTATCGACGGTAAATACGTCGACGACCCATCCCTAGTACCCACCGCTTACCCAGGACCGTTTTTAGAGCAAAAGCTACCATATAAATTAATTGTCTCCAGGTTGCGCTGTATAAAATAAAACAATTCTGTTTAATTATTTTATTTTTTATTGAACTAATATTTTACTGCTTACACCTGATATTGTTGTGTATACCTACTTCTTTCTTTATTTTATATAGAAAGAAGTATATAAAACAATATGTAAAAGCCTACAATGTGCGTAAACAAATAAATAATAATAATATTTCTTTTTACGTATAAGCCCAAGTAGCGGTTTTACATTTCTATAAACTTGTGGGTGGGGCGCGTGAGGATATTTTGTTCTCTGGTATTTTTTGTTTGTTTTTTTGACTTTATTTTTATTTAAGGGGTCAACTCCAATATTTAAATACTGGAGTATCTAAATATTGGAATATATATATAATTCGGGAAGCAGAGAATAAAAAGAAGAATTTGGAATATACTTACAAGATTTATTAAATTTTTGAATACACCGATTTTTAACAATACTTTTTAATAAAAACTTAAGACTAGTTATAAAACACTGGATGAACGGGGTCTACGAAGAGAGTGTTAGAAATCGCGTCTCTCCCTCTATTTATAGACATTTGCGAATGCTTCCAGAATATTCTCCCAAAAAAGGTATAGGGCTGTGCTGTCTGCGGCTTCCGACATGATCGATATCTTTCGATGAGAATATCGAAAAATATCGATCCAAGCCTCAGACTACAGCCCCCCCGCGATTTTTTAAATTTAAGCTGACGCTTAAGTTTGCTTAAATTAAAAAAAAATTGATTTAAATATTTCTAAATATATTAGTTGCTAATTAATTAATTACATTAATTAATTTATTTATTTATTTATTTATTTTATGAGATTTACTACGGTTTCTAAATTATTCACTATTAACTGTTGTGTTTTAGGAAACATCGCAAATGCTATAAGATTAAACATTACTAATCCCCCTCTTAACAATACATATAAATTGACATACCAAATAAATTTTAAAGAAGAAAATACAATTATTTTTATTTTTTTCCGGGATTCTGATCTCCCTACCAAATCTTGTTATATAACCCGGTTTTCCTTTAGGTTCTTCTTCTTCTTCGGGTAGAATGTAAGCCGGTTTGCATCTATCTAAGGACACGAGCTTGTTTTCATCGTTCATTCTCAGGGTGACGTTTTAATTGTCCCTCATCAACACCTTGTATGGGCCCTTGTAGTTTGGGAGCATCGGCTTATAAATCCGATCATCCCTTAGGAACATGTGTTTGCATGTTTGCATGTCCTTATGTACGAAAATATTTTCTTTATGGTGATGTTCTATCGGTCTTGGCTGGATTTGGTGCATCGTGTTAATCAATTCTCTGGTATAATAATTTGGTTCTGTTGACTCTGTTTTTTTGCTGTATATGCCCGCTGGAACTCTTAATTGACATCCATATACCATTTCTGCTACTGAGTACTCGCATCCAGATCTGAGAGTTGTCCTAAGTCCTAATAGTACCGTTGTTATGGTTTTCGTCCATGCTGTAGGATGATGTGCTTTTATTGCAGTTTTTAAAGTTCTGTGGAAACGTTCTACCAGTCCATTACTTTGGGCATGGTACGGTGTGGAAGTATTGTGTTTTATTCCATTTTTTGAACAAAAATTTTTGAAATCACCTGACGTAAACTGTCGTCCATGGTCAGTAAGCAGTAGTTCTGGTATGCCAAATCTGCAGATCCAATTGTCCCGTATTGCGCGAATAATTGTGCTGGCATTTACGTCTTCAAGGGGAACAAACTTCTGTCCATCTCGTAAATCTATCTATAATTGTTAAGCAGTATCTCTTGCCTTCGGAAGGAACAAAAGGTTATATCGACATGAATGTCCTTGAATTTTTCTGTTGGCGTATCTATCTTTAATATGGGTGTTCTAGTATGTTTCGTCACTTTGCTCTTTTGGCAATTTATGCATGTCTTCGTCCAAAGTGCACAGTCTGCTTTCATGTTTCTCCACACTCCTTTACTGCTGATAGTTTTTGTAGTTGCGTCTATACCTGGATGATTCAAGTTGAGTATCTTGTTAAAAAACGTCCTTTGTAATGTTTTCGGAATGTAAGGTCGCATGTTTCCATTATTCACATCGAAAACAATTTTTAAGCCTTGCATGTTCATGGAAGTTAATTGTAGTGATGTACTTTTATTTGACAGAATGTCTGCCAATTCCTCATCCTTCTTCTGTTCTTCGCTTATTTTTTCCAGGGAAATGTTGTTTTCTGTTTCTATCATTTCTATTCTTGATAGGTTGTCTGCGACTACATTGTCATTTCCTTTTACATATTGAATGTCCGTGCTAAATTGGGCGATAAAATCTAAATATCTCACCTGTCTTGGCGTTTCTTTATCTCTACATTTCTTTTTGAAGACGAATTGAAGAGGTTTATGATCTGTAAATATTGTGAATTCCCTTACTTCAAGATAATGCTTAAAATATCTAATTGTTTCGTCTATTGCCAATAACTCTCGATCATAAGTGCTGTAACCGCACTGCGCATTATTTAATTTCTTCGAAAAAATCCTATTGGTTGATAATCTGTGCCGTTCTTAGTTTGTTGTATGGCACCTCCAATCGCGAAATCTGATGCGTCCGTCCAAATTGTAAGTTTACTGTTTTCATCTGGAAAGCTAAGTGTAGATGCTTTGATGAGCGCGTTTTTTATTTCATTAAAATCGTTTGTTGTTGTCTCGTTCCAACTTACTGGGCGATTGTCGTTCTTCTTTGCTCCTTTCATATAGTCGTTTAGCCTAATTAGTTTATGGGCTGCTTCTGGGATGAATCGTCTATAGAAATTTCCCATAGCAATGAATCTTCTCAGGTCCTTTATCGTTTTGGGCTTCTGTAGCTGGGTAATTGCTTCTACTTTAGTTGGCGATGGTCCTACTCCTTCTGCCGATATCTGGTATCCGAGAAATAATATTGTTGACTTTCCTAGTTCGCACTTCGAGGGATTAACTAGCATTCCGTGCTCTGCTAGTCTTTTGAATAATTCCCTCAGATGTTTGGTGTGCGTCTCCTCGTCTGGCGATGCGATCAGTATATCGTCTATGTATGTGTGAACGCCCTGCAGTCCCCTTGTAACCTCTGTGATGTGGCGCTGGAACGTCTGCGCTGCGCAGGTCAGTCCAAATGGCATCCTCAGGAATTCATACAACCCGAATGGAGTTATGATTGCTGTTTTCTTGATGTCTTCTTCTACTACTGGAATTTGGTAATATGCGCTCTTCAGGTCAATTTTGCTGAAAATTACACATTTATTAAGACTGGCACATATGTCATGAATATGGGGTAAAGGATATCTATCTGGAATAGTTACATTGTTCAAAGCTCTATAGTCCCCGCAAGGCCTATATGAACAATCGCTTTTTTTTACCATGTGGAGCGCTGATGCCCACTCACTTTTCGAAGGTCTGCATATACCTTGGGATAACTCAGGAGACAAGCGTCGAGGTTTACAAGTGGTCGGTCTACCCCTGGTCTCGATATAATGCACTGTGTTATGTTTAACCTCCGTTAGGGATTGGTTAATATCCACTATTTGCGGATACTCCCTTATAATTTCGTGATAATTATTATTAATATCTGTTAAACTTACCAAATACACACTATGATTCTTATTATCGTTTATTAAACTACATGATTGAATTTTTTTTCCTGTTTTACTTTCTATCAATCTTTTATTTTTCAAATCTACCATTAACTTAAAATTATGTAAAAAATCTGTCCCTATAATTACGCGCGCTGTGTCCGCAATTATAAATGTCCACTTGTACTTTTTATCTTTTCCTAAATTTACCGTTAAATTGGTCGTTCCGTATTGTTTTATTTTACTGCCATTCGCTGCAAAGAGATGTAAGTTCGACTTTTCTCCTTGGCGTCTATAAACAGATTTGGGGATGATTGAAATATCCGATCCTGTGTCTATTAAAAATATCCTTCCAGTATCTTTATCTGTTGTATAGAGACGTTTGTTCTTTAATTCCAAATCGTTAGTCTCTGCAATGATTTGGAATTTTAGTTTTTTTGATTAACTTGACTTTTATAAGTGCAAGGTTGGATACATTTGAACGATTTGTTCCCGTATCTTTTGTGGAAATGACAAAATATTTTCGTCATCATTTTCTCTCCTTTCATAACTTCCTCTGCCCATATTATTATTATTATTATTTATCTTACTACTATATCCTTCACTATTATTAAATCTAAAATTATTTGAATTAATTGGATGTTGTTCCCCATTGTACCTTTTATTATAATTGTTTTTGTAAGAATTGTAGAATTTGCCCGTATTGTACGCATTGTTTGTGTATTTATGTGCTTTATTATTATTATTATTATAATTATTGTAGTTCCTATTGTGGTTCGAATCTCTATAACTTTCAAAATGTCGTATATGGTATTGCGGTTTATCGTTTGTATGTTTATTTAACAATCTATCTACTTTATCTGTCAATGCACATACTGATGCTTCAAAGTCGATTTTATTTTTAGTTGAGTTTACCTTTTCTACATTAGGATTGTTGTATAATGATGTTAGTCGATCAGCGATTTCCGCCAGTTCGTCTAATTTCCCCTTATTAACTGAAATATGTGCTCTTACTTCGTTAGGTAACTGTTGCATCCACAAATATTTAATTGTAGCTTCAGAAATATTCAAATCTAACGCCATTGTTTTCATTTGTCTCAACAACAATGACGGTAATTTATCGTCTAATCTTAATGAAAAAAAACAATTTTTCACGTCTCAAATCATCGGGAGTTCCCATCCATTTCAACATTATTTGTTTTAA
>JADDOH010006858.1:0-15924 GCA_016648135.1 Agrypnia vestita | reverse complement strand
TCATGACTTGGCACGGTATTGCAAGCTGATACTTAACCACAACACCAACATTCAAGACAACACATCAGCCCTGATGATGGACCCTGCAATGGGATCCGAAACGTCGGCCCGAAAGGTCGTAACAACACGGCATAATACCCCAGTATTCACAAACTTGAAGATTCTGAGTGGCCGTGAAAACCTAAGAAGATTTTTTGGCGGTATGTATTTTTTATTCGGTTTATTGCTTTGCTTGTTTTATTTCTGAAATTTGTATACTGTAAGCGATACATAATATTATTTGGAGAACTTTTCCATTTTCTATAGAGCTGATCCTTAGTTCTAATCATAGTTTTTAGTTCTGATGTTATCCATTGATTTTCGTATCTTGATTGGGATGTGATGTACTCTTTTTTAGCACTAATGTACACCTTTTTTAAACAATTTGCCAATTTTTCGTATATTTATTTCATTTGGACACTTTATGTTTTCTATTTCATTCCAATTTATTTTTTGTAGTTCCTCTTGAATAATTCTTTTGTCAAAGTATTCAACTTTCACTTTTTTATCTTCCCTTTCGTGTTCTCCGTTAAATATATCTTGAGTATTGGATTTTGCTAAATCTAGTACCATCACAGAAATATAAAGATATGAACTAACGAAAATTTCTGGTTCGACGGCTGGTTTGACAATTGACTTGTTTAAAAAAAGTGCTACGAGTTACTTGTTAATTTTGAAACAATTATCACAAGGTCAAACAAAGTATGATGTCTCAGTAAATAAGTCGCACTTTATTACAAAAATAAGTTTTTACTTGGAGAGTCGGTTTGAAACATACTATAAATATAGACTAGTCACTAAAAAACAAATCTGAGACATCTAGTCTCTGCTGTCTTCTATTACATACTAAATGTATCAATCAGAAAGAGATAGAAATTATTTTCATAACTACGTATAAGAAAGGACAATAAAACATGGGTAGCTTGTTGGTTTTGTGGTTAGGACTCTCGCCTCGTGATCCAAAGGTCGCAGGTTTGAATCTCACTCCAGACAAGCAAGTTAGTCCTATTTTCATAGCACAAGCGTTTAGCTTAATTTGAAAATAGTAAGAATATTGATGTGACACGAATTCCGTGCTCGCAACTCTATTTAAAAAAAAAAAAACTTTAAAAATAATTAATATCGTAATATCGTTAATATCGCGCGGACATTTATACATTTTGGACACCCCTAGACCAACTCCCCCAATGTGCGTCTATGTTCACAGTGATTTGTGTGTACGACCTGTGCAGCAGATATTTTGATTTGTAACTAGTCTATATTTATATTAGGTCCTTACATATGAAATTGGCGTTTTGCCGTACTGGCAAATTTGATCTCAAATATCTTCTCTTTGGTTAGGAATTCCAAATCTACTCATAACTCAAAAATACTCATGTATTTGTGTTTTGAAAATTATAATTCATTTGTTTTTTCCTCGATTGTTTTTTTCTTTGCGTCACTCAGTTTACAAAATGAAAAACTTGAAATATCGCGTTATTTACGAGTACGAGTTCCACCGTGGCACCAGTGCTGCAGAAACGGCTCGAAGGATTAATGATGTGTATGGCGACGGTGCCGCAAAAGAAAACACAGTGCGTTTTTGGTTCCAACGTTTTCGTTCTGGAAATTTCGACCTGCAGAACAAGCCCCGTGGACGGCCGGAGACCAAAGTTGATAATGAAGAATTGAAGGCTATTGTGGAAGCGGATCCATCGCAAACCACATCCGAGTTAGCTTGCAGGCTGCGGTGTTAGTGATAAAACTGTTTTAATCCACTTGAAGCAAATTGGTAAGGTGAAAAAGCTTGAAAGGTGGGTACCTCACGAATTGAGTGAAGCAAATCAACAAACGCGCGTTGACTGCTGCGTTGCATTACTCAACCGGCACAATAATGAAGGGATTTTAAATCGAATCATTACCTGTGATGAAAAGTGGATCCTGTACGATAATCGGAAGCGCTCATCGCAATGGCTGAACCCTGCCGAACCAGCCAAACCATGCCCCAAGCGAAAATTGACTCCAAAAAAGTTACTTGTGAGCGTTTGGTGGACTAGTGCTGGTGTCGTTCACTACAGCTTTCTTAAATCTGGCCAGACGATTACGGCAGATGTCTATTGTCAGCAACTGCAAACCATGATGGAAAAGCTAGCTGCTAAACAACCGAGGCTGGTTAATCGCTCTAGGCCACTGCTGCTTCATGATAACGCTAGACCACACACTGCACAACAGACGGCTACCAAATTAGAGGAGCTTCAATTGGAATGTCTAAGACATCCACCGTACTCTCCGGACCTTGCCCCAACAGATTACCATTTTTTTCGAAATTTGGATAACTTCTTGCAAAGGAAAAAATTCAACTCCGATGGGGCAGTCCAAACCGCCTTCAAAGATTTTAGTGATTCCCGTCCGAATGGTTTTTTTTAGTAAAGGGATCGATGAACTACCTATGAGATGGCAAAAGTGCATAGATAGCAATGGTACATACTTTGATTAAATAAATATATTATAATAAAAAAAATCGGCTTTATGTTCCTCCCATACTAAACGCCAATTTCATATGTAAGGACCTAATAGTATGTCTGGTTTGAAACAAAATTTTTAAAATAAACAAAAACTCTATTCTAAAAAATATGTTTTGTTTACTAGGGGACATAATTATGCGAGAATAAATACTGAACATCTTTTTGAACTTTTATTTAATCTTTGTACGTTTTTTTACTCTGTAGCGTATATAAAAAAGTGAGATAAGATTTTTAAATTGTGTAGGTACCTACCAATAAGAAAGCATTTATTTAAATTCTCCTGGGAATAAATTTTTCTCTGGCGAATGGAATGATATAAATTTATTTTAAAAAATGTCACTTCTATACACAGCGTATGTCATTGTTCTTCCCATAATTATTTTTTTGAAAAAGTTGTAATAAATTGGAAGTATGTATCCCATTTTCCTAAATCAACATTTTTTTTTTCATCAATTGATCCATACCGCGTTCTATTGAGATGCAGATTTTGCTTTAAAGAAATGTGTTAGTTCTCAAATTAGTTTGTTTAAGCCACATTGTCACGAAATGTGATATGGAATGTTATTGTTCAAGTTTTGCTGACATATATTGAAAATTGTTTAAACGATATAGTTTAAGTTGCAGACATCAATGGCCTTCCGTAGGGTCTAGCAGAAAGTAATCGTCGACAGCCGATTGCTTAACTGCTAGTCATATTATAATTACTTGAAAAACGCAGTATGCAGTGCATGGTTTTGCCATTACCAATTTCAAAAAATAACCAAATCGTATGAAAAGCAGCAGGTAGGCAATGGGCAATAGTTAATCGCAGACAATAATAATCGGCTTTCATCGATTGCTTGACTGCTATAGGTCGACCACAATCAAAAGAACATTCCCTAGCTTTGTCTGATAAGAAGTATATTGGAATATTCGTCAGTTATTTGGTCACCTTATTACACAACACACATTACGAGAATCGAGAGAGTGCAGAAAAAGTTTCTACGTATTTTGTCATACAAAGCTGGTCAACACAATAACCTTCACAGCTACGAAGATCGACTTGCCTTTTTCAAGATGCACAAACTTGAGTCCCGACGAAAAATATCCGATCTCATTGTGCTACACAAGATTCTCAGCGGAGCTATTGATTCTCTCTGTCTATCTGATATAAATTTGCATGTTAAACCCCGTATAAGAAACCCGGAGTTCTTCAGAATAAGTCAGCACACTAATAATGTCGGTTACTTTTCTCCCATTACAAGGTTGTGTCGCACATATAATTTGTATTGTGCTGACCCTAACATTGATGCTGATATTCTTGCAGACACGTTATCTTCGTTCAAAAACTCACTCATACACAACATCCATTTTCTAAACGACGACATGAACCTATAGATCCATTAAATACTAATCGCACTACACTCAAACACAAATATATAATATACATAAATGTACATGTGAAATAAATTAATTACAAAAATACATGTTACTAGAGCGTGCCGAAGACACTTGTAATTGGGATAATGGGCATAGTCTTCACTATAATGTTTATTATCTGAGTGTCACGTACCCATTATCCTGTTAGTGTCTCTAATAAATAAAAAAAAAAAAAAAAAAAGAAGAAAGCGGGGGAAAGTTGCCTGGCCCGTATTACAAGCCTCATGATATTCCAAATAAATATATATTTTTTAATTTAAAAAATGTTATTTACTAGAAAAACTTAACAACACACATATTTTTTGCGCACATTCTTTCGAATGCGGTCTAGTTATAGTAATTAATATTATTGCAATACCTTTCATATGTTCACAATCTTATATCAATCGTACTTTAAGTTCATATTAAACCTCAAATGGAAGACCATCACACTTCTAAATTGCGAATTCTGAGATAATGGGATTAAATTTTTTTCTTCTCATAATTCAAATAGTGCTGTAAGTATTAAAAATGATAAATTTTTGTGTTTCAAGATGATGAAATATCACTTAATGTTATCATATTTCTTATTACAAAATAATCACATTCGAAAAGGGATATTCTCGCACTCAATCTAAAGAAAAACGTTTCAAATGCAAATGTATCACTTTTCATTGTAAAACAATAATGGAAACAACGATGACCTTTTGGTACCTAGTAGAAATAACATGTACAAAAATATGATGTATGAAAGGGTCTGCGCTCGGGGTACAATATATAAGAATCACCACTATGACTGATGAACGTTCTATTGCACTCATATCTTTCTTCCGGTAGACTTTGAATCTTGAGGCAATATGGCGGGCAGTAAGGGAACACTGAACACTGAAATTAAAAAAAAACAATGCAGATGCTTGGAACCGAGTCTCCATCGCTTTGAACCAATATTAGACGCAAAGTTCCGGGAATGCAATACCCTGACGGAAGGTCAGCAAAAAGGACTACAGGATCTGAAGATGCAGATTCGGAGAGAGAATGAGGACTACCTCATTGAGCATCCAGAGGTTTGTACCATTAGCTTGACTACATTTTATTTTAAATTTAATTTATTTATAATTGGACACTAACACAATACTGGATGGAAATACACAAAATACAATACATGTCTTCGCGCTACACTCTAGTAACACGCATATATTTAATGTATCAATGCAATACTATGCGAGCCTCACTCCAGACTAGCGAGTTGGTCCTATTTTCATAGCACAAGCGTTTAGCTTAGTTTGAAAATAGTAAGAATATTGATGCAACACGTATTCCATGTTTGTGCAAGAATTGGCACATGTCTTGCACAGCGATTAGGGGAGTACAGTGGAAGTATGATGCAGAATGCAAAGAGAATACAAAATATTTCAGAGTATTACAGAGTAAACCAATAGAACACATTAATTAACCAATTATTTAGTTACATATTTTTACACGTTCACATTACAAAAATGACAAAATTCAGCTTACGTAATACTTGAATGGCCCCAAGATACAGAGATAGCAATATTGCTGAAATACGGTCGGTTGTGTCATAATTTAAGCAGTAAACCAATGTAAATATGGATTTTCTTTAATTAAACATATGTACAGATTCACCAATGAATCACCCTAGAAACAATAAATAAGTTCATACTTATAATATAGAATTACATATAGAATACACCTCCGCCATGATAGGACGCTCTCTTAATGACCCTCATAAGACTTTCTCACAAGTGAGACGTCGAGATTTTCTTCTTACTAAAATATATGGTTCGTACGAAACATCCGTTTTATTTAACACTTAAATAGTTCATACTGTTCTGAGTGAAGACTAAAATAGTTTTGATTTCCCCTCAGATATCCGCTCTTGTGGAAGTGTTTCTTGAAAATCTTCTGAGAGAAAAGCCAAGAACGGATTTCCTGGCTCGAGCCGTGGAGTTCTTCTCCCGGCCCGAGGAAGAACTGCAGACCGACATCCAGAAGTACCTGACGCAGGCGAGGCCCGAGCCGCCTCCACTCGGCACGGTAAAGATCTGCGTTGCAATCATTCTACGTTGATTTCATGGCTTTAAGAAATGTCCGCAAGAACGGTGATGTGAGTTTTTGCGAAAGAATTGAAGACGCTTTGACAATGAGTTCTGCACCTCCCTAGGAGTCTGAAATTTTAATGTAAAATCAATCTGATTTTAAAACTGTGCCATTTGTTCACATATTTCATGCTTTTCTTGTTTTTAATAAAAAAATAACTTTGAAATGGTGGTTGAAGACTCAAGGTGGTGGAGTAAATACAAAATATTGTTTAAAATCATCAAAAAACATAAAAAATTGTTGTTAATTTCATAATTTCTAACAATATTAATATTGAACATTTCTTAATTATTTTAGTAGAGTTTTATCATCATAATGCTAGATTTATACTCGTAAGAAAACATATTCTGCGTACATGTTTAGAAACTAGCCGTAACCCGTCAAAAATGATGGTACTTTTACATGTCGGTTTCTAATGAATAAGTATTTATTTATTTTATTTTAAAAAATCGTAGCTATTTCGAAGTTACGCGGACGGATGGACGGACGGACAGACAACGAAATTACTATAATTGGGCCGAAATATGCATCTGCAAAAAAATGGGAACTATTCTTTTTCTTTCAAATTGCTCCAAATTTTACAAAAAAAGTTTTTTTTTTTAATGAATGCGCTATATTGAAACGTCACCAAAAAAATTAGTTTCCTGTATTTTTATATTTTGTAATGAATTTGAAGTTAAATGAACATTGCAAAAAACACAATTAAATACTTTTTTTAACACATGTACCTATACACAATAAGTGTAAGTCCCTCTCTAGCACAAGAGTTAGTCTTTTTTTGGAGAGGTACAGCGAATAAAATTGATGTATTAATTATAATTATCATAGACTAGAATAAAATAAAATGTAATAATAAAAAAATAAAAAATATGTATAATAAAAAAATATTAGAGGAACGATAGAATAGAATGATAGCTTTTAAATAGTAAAGTTTGCTTAATCTACATACATCACTGTGGATAATAGGCATGATGACAGTATTAAAAAATTAAAGGATATGTGTTACCTATATGATTTTAGAGAAGAAAATATTTTGAAACGATTCTAAAAAATAATATAGTTTTAATACACACATCGGGATTAATAATATTTAAAAAAAAATAAAAGTATAAAATTCCGAAATCCACCATTTTAACTGAAACAGCATCAGAGCGAATGACGTCACGCCTAAGTAACCGTCACCGTGTTTCTTGAACTGTTGTCATAGACACAATGCAATGTTTACTTAGGCTTGACGTCACATAGACGCCTTGACAGCTGCGGGCGTTTTTGCGCGAAATTGAAAAAAGATACATGAAAATGCAATTATTAGCGTAAAAACTTAGTTAATTACTGAAATAATGTTATTTTCGGTAATAGTAGGTTATTTCAAACTATGTCATCATGCCTATTATCGAATAGCAGTCTCATTCCTTTTGTAACAGAATTTTGGGTGTGCATTTTTCTATACTTAAAAAATTAAAAATATACTTATATTTACTTATATTTTTATTTTATTTCAGTGCCGATTGTCGGACATTTACGTCAATCCATTTCCAACAAAGCGAGAATCTTCTGAGATATCAAGTTCGACGTCTGAACTAAAGTTCAGCTCTGATTCTTCAACAACAACAACAGATTCGAGGACTATAAAATCGCCGCGCGTTGCATCTTCAAAAATATCTATCTCGATGTCACCAAAAAAATCAACATCGAAATCACCATAAAATCCAGTTTCGGACAATGCATTGTAAAAAAAAAATTTTAGATTCACCAAAAACATAAAATTCTGCAAATCTAAAATCAAAGGCTTGGAGTCTTAACACTCTCGTTCCGCAACGGGGCATAACTTAACCCCACAAATCTTATTTTTAAAACTATTTATTAATTACAGATGATCTGTGCTATTATGAAAATTGCAATATTGCGATGTCAGATCTTTATCCCAACACTTAATAGACGCAAATAAAAAAATATACGCGAGACGTAGGTATAAGTTAGTGGTGTGGTCAGAGGGAGAAAGAAGTACATGATGGTTATCCGTCAAACGTCAAATATAAATAGAGTCCATCCATATTTCTCTTTTCTATGGTCCAACGTGACTATGACAATTTTGCCATAATTTTACATCATGACGCTGTGGGAGAACAAATTAATAAGTTCATATGAAATAATCTTTTTTCTATAAGCTTTAAATACAGCATTAGTACTTATTTCGTGTAATTTTAGTCGAAACATGAGAATTGTGAGGTTACGTTTGCGGCGGAGGGCAGCTGTCAGATCAGACCGGAGAAATCGGACATCGCAAATAAAGGTTTTTACTTTGAGAGAAATACGAGAAATTGTACAAATCTTCTTATTTAACTGGTCGTATGCCGGCAGTACGTAAAGCGGAATGTACCCTGTCTGTCGCGCAATTTCGCGCAGGATTATTGTTTTTTAGACACTTTTTTGTAATGGTTATATTCACGTAAATATCAACAATAATCGCTAAGAAGTTGCAGTTTCTGGTTTCTCAATATACAGACTTCAATAATTACTTGTTCATTCATTATGAAAATAAGTAACGAAATTTATTTTCAGAAATGTACGCACATGTTTATCGAATAAAACCATGGAAGCAATAACACTAAAGATATTGTATTTCAGTATTTTCTTTCTAAGTATCTATATCAAAAAATATAAAAATACTTAATTTTAACACTTTTTTATATTAAAAAATATACTTAAATAAATAACACAATTAATGCGCGGTTCGAAGACGACATGTAGAATGATTTTTTGTCCGGTTTAATACAACAAATAAGACAAATAGAACTCGTTCATTCATTCAAAAACTTGAGATACAACCAATAATAAGCTTTAAAAACCCATAAACGCAGGTAAAATAGGCCGAATTCGCATACGTGTCTAGGGAGCGCAGATTTGCGCTCCGGCACATAGAGGGTACAACAGTTGTCGCGCAGATCTAGGCTCCGGCATACGACCGGTTAAGGGCCGGTTGTTTCAAGTTGGATTAAAGTACAGTAGCCGGCAAACATCTTGAAATTCTACGGCGTAGTGGGGGGAAGTTTGCGCATCTACCTTTCCACCAAAGAGACCCAAATTTCGTCTTCTGCGCATTCCCCCACCACGTCAAAGAATTTCAAGAAGTTTGCCGGCAACTGTAAGCGTTCTTTTAAAGCATAGATTTTTACGTTCTCCACCAATCAGACGATCCGTTTTCGTAAAAATCTATGCTTTACTCGACCGCTTACTTTGATCGAACTTGAAACAACCGGGCCTAAGTACGACGAACACCGAATACCGATGTATACCTACGTCTCGTTTATTTTTTATTTTAATTTTCATCTATTAAGTGTTGGGTTAAAGATCTGACATCCCAATATTGCCATTTTCAGAATAGAAAAGGATATTGAGCTGGTATTTTTTGTGATCCTTATAAATATCCCAAAGAATACAATACCAAAAGAAAATTAAATGTTAATGGCTGTCATACTCCAAAAACCTTACTCCAGACAACCAAAAGTAGAAAAAAAAAGTTTTTCCATAGCCTCCATACTCCAGACAACCAAATGTAGAAAAAAAATGTTTTTCCATAGACACTCGGCATCAATACGATGGGGTTACTTCATTCTGTTTGCAAAGCTTCTGTCAGTCGGATTCTTGCGAGTTATGAGACGTCACAATATTACGGTTTCTAATAAAATGGCGACCAATTTTTTCGCATTGTATAAGTAATGTAATTAAAATATTATAGAACATTTTCAAACCATTATGCTCCATTAAAACGCAAATTTGACTGGGGTCCCGTTGGTACCCCGCTCCTATTTTCGATATCGCGGTACCCGAAGGTTAAAGAAGATCAAACTCAAGATATCATAAAAGACAATCGCAAAATGGTGCACAACTCTATATAAAATAAAGTAATATATATTAATATCCCGAGTTACATTGTTTTCATTTCCTTTATTCCCTGAAGGAAACTCTTCGATACCTGCATTCTGCCTGTCCTAACTTACGGCTGTCAAACTAGAATCTAGCAAGCTAGAATCTTGCCAAAATGCTACGGAGAAAAGTATGTTGGGGAAAAAATCAGATAGAATAAGGAATTCAATAATCAAAGAACAAACAAAAACGAATAATGTTAAAGTATCAGCATTAGAAAAAGTAAAGCATCAGAAGGCTTAAATGTAAATAGACTGGACATATAATCAGGGGAAGAGAGAAATGGTCAAAAACAATAATGTATTGGTTCACAAGAGACAAGAAAACGAAACGAGGCAGGCCTTCTAGAAGATGAGGGGTGAGTTCAAGGCTACAGCAGGTGACGCGTGGACCAGAATAGCAAAAGATAGGGAGGAATGGAGGAAATTGGAGGAGGCCTTTGCCAAAAGGCATACAGTCGGAACTGACGTGGTGTGACAGTCTAACTGAGCACAACCATGTTGATGTCTGAGTAAGGCCTATTATTATTATTATTATATTATTATTCCCTCAACCCTCAAAACAATTTACGTTATATGTTTTTGTACGACTCACGTTAAGTTCGTTCGTTTTATTTATTGGTTTTATATTTGTTATACTTATTTGTCTCGAGATGCTAGGTAGGCATTTCTGTGGAATATGGGCGGTATTTATTTATTTATTTAATGTTTATGGAAGACCAACACCACAAAAAAAAAAGCATAGAAAACATTGATACAATATAGATGGCCAATTACAGGTCTCCACATTTAGACCGATCTTTTTGAGAATAATTGGACGCGGTTATGCGAAAGGGATTCACTTTCGATCGCCCACACATCTATCAAATTTTGGAAGTGGTATAAATAGTTTTTATCCACCTTGTTTTGAATTTGTATAACCACTATGCTGATGCCATCTATGGTTTGAAAAATTGTCATTCCCATGAAACAGTACATAGATGAGGTCGCTGGTAAATGAGACCTGTATATTTTTTTATTAGAGTATGCAAAATTCGTCTTGTGTATTTTTAACACACCCGTTCCTGAACGGGGTTACAACTTAACCCAAAAAATCTTATTTTTAAAACTATTTAACAATTATTTATGATATTGAGCTGATATTCTTTATCCCAGAGAATATAAAATAATCACGTATATTAAGACAGTCAAAAGTAGAAAAAAATTGTTTTTCGGTAGACAATCGTCAATATTCTATACGATATGCTTACTTCATTCTGCTTGCAAGGCTTCTGTCAGTCAAATGCTCATGAAACGTCAAAATATTACGGTTTCTTATAAAATGGCGACAAATTTTGTTAAAGCTTGTTCGCATTGTATAAGAAATGTAATTAAAAATATTATAGAATATTTTCAAACCATCGTACTTTGGGAGTTTTTGGATGAAAAAGACGTACTTTGGAGAAACTGCATCAGTGTATCTTAGACAAGGTCAGGAGCGATAATTAGTATGAATTACGAAATTGATGTACCTACAGTAAATTGTGCCCAGTGACTTTGGTGAATAAATAAAAATAATAATTAATTTAAAGTTTTTCATTTGCCTGTCCGTAACCCGCTAGAATTAAAACATTGGATAATTAGGGTGTGACACGCAATCAGCGCGCGACACGCAATGGCTCAGGCAACACGCAACGGTCGCCCACCAAAATGCCTGTGATTTTTCACGGGCGTACGGCTAGTATCGTTATAAAATGAAAACAAATATTAATTACAATCATGTGTGACTCGCATCCGAACTATTCCGAAAATAAAAGATTTCCTATTTTGATGATTGTCACCCCAACAGTCAAAAGTAGAGAAACCTCAAGGCATCTCTCAAATGTCAATATTTCCATAGAAACTGCAGCTACTAACTACTTCTTTCATTCCCCACTGTAAAGGCTTCCTAGATTAGCAAACTATACGAGCAACTTGACGTCTTTGCCAATAAGTGTATAGGTAATATTCAAACATATATTAAAAGGTGTATTGAAAGATTACTAGTATTTGGACTTAAATAATTGACTCTTGTATTTGATTTGATTGTTGGTTGAGTGAGATAAATAACTGTATGTATGTAAATTTTTTAATATATTACGACTTTCAAAGCTAGTGCTATTGCTTTCCATTCTATATTATTACTTTTTTTTGTTTTTGAATTTCTATTAGGTATATTATGTTTTCCTTGTGCTTCTGCTTGTTACATACTTGCTTTTTACTTTATATTATATTTATCTTTATAGATTTGTATCTGTATTTTAAGTATTTTCTTTCCACTTTATGTCATTATTATGTTTACATGTTATTATTTTTTTCTTTAAACTTTATATTCCATTAATGTACACTTTATCTATCTGTTGTAAAAGCCCTGTAGGGCTATAATAAATAAATAAATTTCTATTATTGTCACGAAAATGTTGACAATAATTTAATGTTTGAACTGTCTGGTGCTTCTTTTTTATGGGCGTGTAGCCAGGCGGCCTTCGGTCGTCTGTCCGTGAACTTGTAACGGTCCACCTTGCCGCCCGTATGTTAATTCGTGTAAAGAAAAATAAACAATCAAATAAACGCCGCACGTGACTTTCGGCCCGCCCATTGTGACGATTTAATAACTCGACTTCACTGCGACCATTCGTGACTTTTTTATGACCGCGCACAGAGCCGGATTAGACTCGGGGCACCCGAGAAATGGTTATTTGTTTATAAAATGACTACTTTTAAAATGACGTATTTTTACGTGTTTTGGTAAAGAACATACAAGAGTAACATTTTTTTACTCTCCAATATCGGTGGGTAAAGGTAAAATCGTTGGTAAAAAAAATGGCCGTCCTCTCACAGCTGATTTGAAAATGTAACATTTGTCCATATGGGTACTTGTCGTTTGAATTTTGTCGCTGTCAATGTCGTATTGAAATTTGTAAACATTAAAATGAATCTTTTAATTTCGCGTTATTTTAGCGATGGTTTGACGTTTGTTTGGTTTGTTTCATGGAACAGAGTGGTTTGTTTGAACTGGTTTTGAACCGTAAAAGTACGTATTGCCAGCGGTTAAAAATTGAAATAAATCAAATTCCATAGACATATGCGGTATTTGAGGTTTATTCCGCTTGGCACCCTATTAGCCTTATTACTGGTTTGGCAGTGGTAAAAAAGACGTTTCTGCAACCCGAAATCGAGTTTACTCTCGGCGTATGGTAAAAAAGTTACTCGGGTTAATTTTACTCGAGTAAAATTTACTTCAGATGGCGCAACCGGTCCTCTAACTCTCTCTCTCGTCTCATCTCTAACTCTAACTACTATTTTTTCTCTACTGTTATCATACATATGTCTCCTTTAACTTGTAATATTGGATACTACTTTAATAAATGTTTGTTTCTGTGTGGGAAAGGTACAGTGAGTGGAATTTTGCAGGCCTCTCCAGGAAGCGTCGTCCTTTACACGACGTGTCACGGAGACGGCCTTTAGAGTAAAAAATTGTCAACTTGGTGACGTGTGAGTAGAGTCGATATGTCAGCTTTCGCTCATAAAATAACCCTGGGAATGCGGTGGGCGTCCATTCACTGGGTCAAACGGTGTAGATTTCTATAGAAGGTATATCGCGGGGAGAGGGTAGGGTAAAGGGATAAGGAATTTATTTAAAAAAAGTAACAAGACAATATTTTATTTATTTATTTCTTTTAAATTTATTCATACATATAAATGAAGGTAGTTGCTTCACTAGACAATGTCTGTTCTGAAGCAATTACCAGTACAGTTTTTTTTTTTAAGTTTGAACATTAGCAAGATATAATATATATAATACACATATATACACACATACATACACACATACATACAAATATACACTCATATACATCTACATATATATACATATACATACACACACACATATATATATATATAATATTAGAAATAAGATTTATATATTGTCTGTAAGAAATAAAATACAAACAAAAGACTATATATTAAAGAATTATACATTTAGACATTGTATATAGGGAGTAAAATCATTCAAACAGAAGCCAACAAAGCGGTTACCAAATGTAGGCAGACTACAAAATGAAAGCAATGTGTCATACATGACAGCTTTAATTTCATTGCAAAACAATTTTGTGACTATATTAATATGGACTGTATTGTCTATATTAATATGGATGACACATTGGTCTCATTTTTTGTCCTACCCATACCAAAGAGCCACCTTGTTATTTTATGCTTGAATTCCTTTAACACCTTAAGACCCTTTATGTCTAATGGCAGGTTATTGTATATTCTTGGAGCACAAAAAAAGAAAAATCTCTGTCCAAACTTTGTGTTCATTCTCGGCACCGTGAAGTTTCCACTTATCTTGCTCCTTGTATCCCTGGCCTCTGAACGTGCCTGTGTGGATAGGATCTTAAAAAAATTAATTAAGATGGATCTGGTGTACAGCTGCCGTATGTCCAGCACCTTAAAAGATTTAAATAGCTCTTCAGATTCATATCAAAGCGTCTTCTTATTATCACCCGAACAACCCACTTCTGAGCCTTCACTATAGAATCCAATAAGGTACGTGCCGCCCCCCCCCAAGCGGAGATTGCGTAGTTGATTATGTTCTGACAAAGTGCATAATACACCATTTTTAAAAGTGTTATATTCATAAAGCCGCGTAAAATTTTAAATACATAAATCAATCCTCTCACCTTGGCACTTATGTACTCAATATGAGAAACCCATCTAAAATTTTCATCAATTATCAGACCCAGATATTTTATCTCGCTTGATTTTTAATGGTATCACAGTCACATATATGATTTGTTTCCAAGTAACATGTATGTATTTTGATATTTTTCGGGAAGAGTAGGCTATCTGATTTCCTTATCGAGAATACCACAAAGTGTGTTTTTTTTGTGTTGAGTATTAATAAATGATTATCTAGAATACCTTTTATTTCTGCAATAACTAGTTCGGCCCTTTTAAGTGTTTCTTCCCATGTGTCACCATTTATAATGATCGCAGTATCATCAGCATAACTAATCTTTGTTGCGTTCTCAGATGTTGTTTTTAAGAACTCGTTAATGTATATAATGAAAAGTATCGGACCTAGTGTGCTTCCTTGAGGCACACCATATTTGATAAACATTGGGTCACTACGTATACCATTTATTTCCACAGTTTGTTTTCGGTTTTCAAGATAATTTCTGAACCAGTTTAGACGGGTGCCAGAGATACCAATTTTGTTGAGTTTGCATAAAAGCAATGAGTGTGATATAGTATCAAAGGCCTTCGATAAGTCTAAGAAGATGCTGAGTACTTTACGTCCCTTATCCATATTTGTGGCAGTGATTTCGACTAATTTGGAAATGGCATCTTCGGTTCCCATCTTAGTTCTGAAACCGTATTGGTTTTCAGACAAGATGTTATTTTTGTCGAGGTATTCCATTAGCCTCTTTTGATATTGATTGTTTTTAAATCTGTGTACAGGCCCATCCTAATATATGATCATCAAATTTGGATCCTGACGGAGAGAGTGAGAGCAAGAATCCAGGGTGCCGAGATGAGTTTTCTAAGGGGGGTAGCGGGAGTCACGCTGATGGAGACAGTGAGAAGTACCGACTCGGCATGGAGCCCCTATTCCTATATACAAAAAAATTACAAATGAGGTGGCTTAGATATCTGCTAAGAATGCCAGAGGAACGAATACCAAGATGAATCCTGACAACCCCGTGTGTTGCCCCAGATTAATCTGGAAGAAATAACAAAAAAATGTGTAGGAAAACAGAATGGGTCTAGACTGGTTGACTCATGCGAAAGCAGCGCAAGACAGGGGAACATGAAAACACCTTGTCGAGTCTTTGGGCCCCCGAACCTACGAGGGCAAGGGGATGAAGATGATGATTTAAAAAAAATTACAAAGTATTTTTATTCCAGCGTACCAG
>JADDOH010006857.1:0-10632 GCA_016648135.1 Agrypnia vestita | reverse complement strand
AGCATGTGTGAACAGACTTGCTTATTTATGAGCATGATTATGTCATTCGCGGGCTTCGCGGCTAGTATTATCGATGCGATCTTCTCAAACATTACTTTTCGTGACTTATTATAGGAATCACGAATGTCTGCGGAATACTCGGTCACCGTTGTGTAAAAATAATATAGTGAGAAATAATGTTTACGAAACTTTATTAATAGGCATGAATGATTCAAATCTTACAATAAAAATTATATAAACTAAAATCAAAAATGTGCGGATGGAAATTCGGGAACTTTTTTGATTTATTGGTTCACTTGAATTTTCTATTTCAGTTTGCAAAGTTTCCATTTTGAACAAGAGCTTCTCTATTCTATGACAAGAGCATGCCACTAATAAGCATGTGTGTTTGATTGTTAGCTTTGGGCATGCTTATTTATGAGCATGCTACTAATAAGCATGCCAGTAATGAGCAAGTGTGTACAGTTGTTAGGGCATGCTTATTAGTGGCATGCTCATTAGCATGCCAGTAAAGAAGCATGTGTATCTGTACCTTAACATAGACAATAACGGATTGTAACAGGTTATAATAGTTGCAGCGTGTAACCATTGTAGTTATTTGGAGTAGGTATACTAGTACAAATATGGTTGTAAGATTTTTTACAAACCTCTATTCCTTAATTTGATTGAAATAATATTAAATAATTTAGTTGTTCCAAAAGGCCGATTGTAATTCAGTGTGATATTAATTGGTTGTTTGTTTTTGTCAGGTGTCACTTTATTAATTAATCTAATCCTCCCATGCATGGCTTCTTCTTCTTCTTCATGTGCCCTGTCGGGTCCCCCCGACATCGGCGATCATCTGGAAGAAAGTTTCCCTGTCCAGGGCAGTGCGGAACAGCTCTTCCACGCTTCTTATCCCGGTCCACTCTCGGATGTTTCGAAGCCATGGCTTGGTCGAATATTTCCATTTCTTTTGTTAATTTGAAAAGATTAATCGATCAATTTATGTTACATACAAATTGTCACGGAGGAATTTTTGCATATTTCAATAAAATATATATTTTTAAAATCATTTCATCTTTTGGAAACGAAATTCGATCTTTACACACAACATCATCACAAAAATATCCCGCTTGTCATAGGTTTGACACTGAGTTGCTAGTAAACTTGCAGCTCATGCGTGGGCGTGTAGGTATATAACAAGCCCCGATAAACGTCTCGTATATTCGTATTTCATAGACTAACTATTCAGAAATACACTTATACTTAAAATTTCGTACTACATGCCACAAATAGGGAAACCTAAAATAAAGTGATACTTTTAAAATGAATAAAAAACATAAATATACAAATGAGGTTAAATACGACATTTTTGTTATAAAGATATCAAGGTAAAATAGTGAAATCTGAATGAAACTGATACTTTAAAAAATAATAAAAAACAGAAATATATGAATAAGGGGAAATATGACATTTTTATTCTAAACTAAATGTACATTCATAACATTTCAAATAGAGAACAAATAATTTCTATTGTCATATATTTAATAAAAAGGAACACAATATTGCAGCTGACTACAGGGAGGTATTTTTTTGATATGTGACATCTTTCCTCTCGCTTTGCTGCAATCTGTGGGAGTAATTTCGTGGAAATGGATGGAAACGCGTAACAGGAAACTAGACGCCGGGGAAGCGCGCGCTATTTCTTTTGACCAATGAGCGCGCGCGGTGATAGAGTTGGCCGTCAGATGGTACCAACCTCTCTAACATTTTTATTCCATGTTTAAAGCGAATCCGATTGAATATTTTTCTATTGACCAAATTCTTAAATATAAAAGTATACTGTTTTATCGACATCGCCAAAATTCTCTAATGACAGTTCACAGTGCGGCAAAATACAATATTGAAAAAATGCACATAGGTACATTTTCTTTACATGTATTTACTAATTAATAAATATATATTAATATAAATGTATTTATAAATAAATTTTAATAATAAGTATCTAGAAAATGTGCAGATCATTGATAAAAGATGCAAGTAATTATGAATAATTATTCGAATAAATATTTCCATATTTAGCTTTTTTAAATTTTGAGGTTAATTTATGTCGCTGCTCAATTGATATTTTTAATTGTGAGATGTCAAATGTTACTTACTGTATGTGCGATTACTGATTTCTCGTTTTTTTTAAATTATTATTTTATATTACAAACCTACAGTTTAATTACATTTTTTCTTGCTTATTAAAACTATAATGATACATAAATATTATTGCTTAACCTCTCCAAAAAGAGACTTATTCTTGTGCATGGAGGGAAGAATTATTAAAATTATTTTGTGTTATCACATAAATCGTCCTATCTTTCGCATCTGTTTCAGGACGGGTTTTAAAAACTAGTTATAAATAATGATTTACTGCTAAATTTTTGTAACTAATAATTATATGGCATTCAAAGTAAAACAAATACAAAAATTTTAATAATATTTCTAAGAATAAACGAAACATCGAATAGGTATTAAAAAAATACGTGAAACTAATCTGTATTTTTTTTAAAACCGGTTACGAAGCCGGGAAACAAGCTCACGAGCACTTTTCGTGGATTGGCCCAGCCCATCATTTAACACGTCGCTCTGGCCACTAGGGACTAAGGACATTGTAGGAGTTGTACTGAACTCGTAAACTTAATAGATAGTAACGGGAGTATTACTTCAATTGAAGGAAATGTAAATTAGAATTCTTAAAGATGTTTTGCTCTTAATTGTAGTACCTAATTTGTTTCTGTTATTAGTGATGTTCCTAATCAAACATAATAATTTCGTCGTCTATACGTCTGTCCGTCTGTCTATCTGTCGTAATTTCGTTCCAACTCACGGCTAAAAAAGCGAAACTAAATGGCCGGAGATGGGGCTTGAACCCCGGGCCAGCAAACCCGAACCGGCCGCTCAATGCATGCTGCTATCGCCGCCTCTCCGCGTCAAAAAGATACTATAAATATATAAAAACCAATGTTCCGTCATTTTTGACGGGCTATAGCTAGTATAGTATTATTAAGAGGCCCCAGTACACGAATTTCGTATTTACTCTCGATTTTGCTAAATTTAACATATACTTATTAAATCATTTTGCAAAAACCATAGCTAAACAGGCTTCTATTATGATAGATCCATTTAAATGGTTTAAAAAATATGAACAAATATATTGTTTTAACATCAAAAAAATTATAACCCCGAAACATTATTTTAGTTTTCATGCAATAGAGTTATCTTTGGTACACTTAATCTCTATATTTTCAAATAAAGACCGTATATTTTATTTACAAATTGATTGTATAAAGTTTGAAATAGAAGTGGTGTTATTCAGACATTAATATTTTTCTACAAGATGTTAAATATATCGTTTTAAAAAAGATAAAAATTAAACGTTTTTTTTTCTATATTGCAGTATTCATAAAACCATTAAAACATTGATTATTTTAATTAAATTTTACATGCGTACTAAGAAAATTTCACTGTCATTAATATAAAAATATAGAAAAAATTATAGCTCATACTCAAGAATTCTAATTAATTAAATCGTATAGTCTGTTATGGCCGTGCGCGGCGCGCGAGCCCACGCATTTTAGACTATACGATTTAATTAATTCGACTTCTTGAGTATGAGGTAAATTTTTTTGAATATTTTTATATTAATGGCAGTGAAATTTTCTTAGTACGCATGTAAATTTAATTAAAATAATTAATGTTTTAATGGTTTTATGGATACTAATAAATACTTGTACACTTGCACTGGCTCCCGGAGAAATAAACATAAACAATACAACCGATCGCTCTTTCATTCCATCTAACACTGAACCTTCCCTTGATTGGTAACAATTTTTGACATAGAGTAACATGTTGCGATTATCATGCGAATTATTATAAATAAAGAATTGATATTATGTATACACAGATTTTTGACAAGAAAATAGTTTTTGTGTAGGACTGACTTTTTAAATAATGATAGTTATCTTGCAAGATATTGCGTATTGGAAGAATAACAGCATCAATGTTAGGATTAACACAATACATATTATATGTACGACACATTCTCATGGAGGGAGAAAAATAACCAGCATTACTAGGATGCTGATTTATCTTAAAAAAACTCCGGGTTTCTTATGGGGGTCTAACATACAAATTTGTCAGATAAAAAAGACTTCGTACAATTTCATGCTTTAGGAACGCACAAGAAAGCATAACGGGGTGTAGCATAAGGTGGGTGTTGCATGAGTGGAGGGGTTGAGGTTGGAGAATGGGAAAGGTTAGTAAAATCCGAATTACCAAGAAGAAAAAAAACACGCAAGGTTCGTCACATTTCCCTGCCATAGACCAAAGTAGAATGCACCAGTATGCAATTCCGCGAGTATTTTCCATAATAATGCCTGGTGAGAATATGCACCATTTCTGTAATCTACATGTTCAGGGCTACAAATTGTCTGATTGTTGACAAAACGAATTGCTTCCGGTCCGGTATCTCAAACGGGGATATATTTTTCCATTCCGATAAACATCTTTATTCATACCTTTATGCAGATTAGCATCGTTTTACTAACACTTCAAGGGAATCATAATAAACTCAATAATTATAATATTATGAATACAAATGTGACCTTAAGATAGACTTAAAGTTCACCTCTATTAACACCTTTATCGTTTTACTGATACTTCTTTGAGGGTATCATAATAATTTATAAGTTCGTCATATTATACATTCAAATGTGACACGTGAAAAAAGTAATATTATATTTTTGGTTTATAGAGTTAAATTTGTGGTTGGAAATAATTATTACCAAATTAAGAACTTTGTATAAACCACTTTACATTTACCGGTTTCGATACCACTACATCTTCATCAGGACGAACGCATACTAACTATCCATTACTTATTTTAGTAAACAAATTCATGTTTTAACGTTGGCGTGGCTACAGTTATAGTGGGGGTAATTGACAAGACCTCATTTCGGTGTCTACTTATCGAATACCCCCACCATAACTGTAGCCACACCCCTTTTCATAAATTAATTTGTTTACCATAATAAGTAATAGATAGTTAGTAGATATACGTCCGTCCTGACGAAGACACAGTAGTATCAAAACCGGTAGACTAGATACTCCAAGTGGTTTATATAAAATTCTTAATAAATTTAAATTAATAAGGTTATATTAACATATATAGTGTATTTTTTTTCAAGTTCTATAATGAGAGCCAAAGTAAAACAAATTGGTAAAAATATTTCATTCGAAAGATTTTCTGTTCTGCAACATGTTTTGGCTTACCGTTACAGTTATTATTTTATTTTATTACAGACCTTTAAAATGGAATGTTAAGTAGACAAAAGTGAGCACTTTCGACACCTCCGTGTGTTCACGTTAAATAAAGGGAATAAATGTATTGTATCATATAGGCGTCAAAAAGTTGTAAATAATAAAGGAGAACACATTATTGAATTTTTTTGTATCCTCTTTATTTGGAAAAAATGAACAGAAGTTATGCTAACACCCATTGGTATTCCTCATCCTCGTGTGATTCCAACGCTTAAAGTTCTCGAGTAAAACTATAAAGACGGTAAAATTGCCATGTTCGGCGAGTCAAAGGCGTATTTTAACGACATATTTTAATGTTTTCCAGCCGAAGGTCGACAGAACCGCTCCATGTACTACGTGTGTCCCCCAGACTTCATCAGGCTGGGGAATAGCTGCTACTTCCTGTCCTCGACCATGGCGACCTGGCAAGATGCCCTTTTCGCTTGCAAGGTGAGACGATCTCCTCCACTCTCCACGACTATTCCTAGTGTCACCGCGGCCAGGAAGCGGTGGTCCCTGAGATGAGGGAAACAGAGAAGCCAGACAAGTTTCTAGATCACATTTATGCCGTAACGGTCACGGCTAAATAAGGCTTTAATGGCCATTCTTCCAATCCAGTTTTTCAATGACCGCCGTTTCTCGGAGTCGTATTATGTTATGTTGTTTTTTTCTTCTATAAAAGAGTTTATCAAATCTTTATTCAAATATGTATTTTCGTAAAACAAACAGCCGAGCTCGCGATGCGAACGTATCCTGAGGCGATAATTTAATATTTTAACTGTGGTTTCGTCGTGCCGACCATGGCTCGGAGACCTTTTGAATACGTTTTTGCGTTTATAGTTTTGTTTTTGTGAACTAGGATTTGTTTGTTTTATGTAACCTTTTATGATTCTTGAGTCTTGTTTAACAAATAGAGATATTTATATTTAACCGTGTATAGAGCTTCGAAGTTCCTGAGTTTATTATATATTTGGTTTTGTTTATTCACTACAGAGCTGCTAATTGTGAGTTGATTAGATAATTGACATTTATTAGGAAGATTAAATGATTATAAAAATATGAAAATCACATATCCATACTAGGGATGCATCGTTACGCACTTCTTCCGATGCGATACCGATACCGGTATTAATACGGACAGTGAAGATTTCAAAAGGTGCAAAAAGTTGTGGATTTAGATTAGAAACAGACGAAATTACTTGTATAATATTTATTTAGAATGTTTACTTTTATGACGAAATTTTGAAAATTGTAATTTAACAGAACATTACATTTATTAAACGAGTACCTACCTAGTTGGTGTAGAGGTCGTGACGCTCGCCTAGTGATCTGGTGGCCGGTGGTTAGAGCCCCATTCCAGGTCACCGGAAAGTTAGTCCTACTTTCATAGCACAAGCGTTTAGCTTATTTTGAGAAAAGTAAGAATATTGATGCGACACGCATACCGTGTTCGCACCTCTATAAAAAATAATTAAGCGCGAAGATAGTGCGAAATTTAAAATGTATGGGTGTATCCTTAGGGGTGTATCGGCGAATTAATGTAGCCGATTCAGATATATCGGAAAACCCGCGATATCGCCGATATATCGGTAGGTATCCGTATCGGTATCGGATGCATCCCTAATGCATACTTTATGACGTTGTTATTAGGTATGTGTTATTTAGTTGAGACTTATTTATTTGTTGAACGATTCTCTCGCCATTTTTGATATTTGTGCATCCATCGATAGTATCCATTTGCAAAACGTTTGCATGTTTATAGGTAGAATTTAAATGGGCGTTAATTCCACATTTGAATAAAGTAGCACATCATTTAGCGGAACTCACATTTGAATTGGCCTTTATGATCGATCATCCGAATCAATTGGTGAGATCATTTATTATTTGCTGGTCGTAAGGATTCAAGCGCACGTATATTAAATTTGTTAGAATATAAATATGAACCACAGTTTTTTTATTAAAAAGGTTAGGTACATGTCTCAGACATATTAATCTATTTATTATACGTACATATATCAACGCCCTTACGGGTTTTATTCATATACAGTGTACACATAAAAACAGATTGTTAAAACACAAGGCAGTATTTTTTTCTATGTATCTCGTTCTTAATTATTATAAATTATTATAATTATTAAAAAAAAACATTCAGTTCACATTAGAAATAGGTAATAATAAGAGTTTAAATTTCTTAGATTTAAATTTAACCTTGATAAATAACAAAATAGAATTTAATATTTTTAGAAAAGACACGTACACGGATATCGCTATACACAATTCATCGAATCACCCCTTTTCCCAAAAACTTGCGGCGTTTCACTCCATGTTACATAGATTAATTACAATCCCTTTATCTGATCTTAATTATACATCTGAATTAAATCTTATTAAACAAATAGCATATAATAATGGTTATTCTACTAAATTAATAGATAATTTATTACATAAAAAGATAAAACAAAAATTTTATAAACAATATATCTATCCTAAGTCAACAGATAGAAATAAACAATGGCGTAGAATTTTATTTGTCGATAACAATTTGTCAAAAATAATAACTAAAAATATTCCTAACTCAATTCAGCCGGCCTTTTATATGAGTAACAAATTAAAAAAATACATACTAAATAACAAGGATAGTGATAATCCTATCATGAAATCAGGAGTTTATAGACTTAATTGTAACGATTGCGATAATTTTTATATTGGCAAAACAAAAAGAAATTTTGAAACTAGGGTTAAAGAACATATCAAAGCATTAACTAGCAATATTGATTCTGATTTTGCTAAACATTTAATAGAATTCGATCATACATTTGATATTAACACAGGCTTAAAATTTTTACATTTCAACTATAAGATACCTCAAATAAATAATTTAGAAATACTCGAAATTAGGAAAAATGTTAATATTAAGTCTAATATAATAAATACACAGACGAAATTTTTGCATAATCCTATTTTGAATATTTTTCCACTTAACATTCCAAATGACCCATAATAATTAACACCTCGAACCCCCCCCTCCCCTCACCTACCCCCTCAACCACCCCTTCACCGTAACATATTTGCTGGTTTCAACTTTTAAGATTAGTACACAATAATCCTGACGAAGAGAACATTATTCTCGAAACATGTAGATTTTTTAATCTAATATAGTGGTGAAAACAAAGTAATTTGTGTTTTATTTTAATAATAATGTCACCACAAAGTTCAAGCCTTCATACAGAAGAAGAAAACATATTCTTCGAACAGTTATTATAAATGTTTAGAAATTTTATAACGTGCCATTTCTAACGTAGTTTCATGACACATTATCCACGAGAATAAAATTTATTATGTCATTCAGAATATTTTGAGTACATATGTCCAAATTTTTCAGAACAGAACTGGATTTTTTGTCACAGGGACATTAATAATCAATCAATGTATATTATAGATGACTCACAGAGACGAAACTGCATTTTTAGGGGAGAGTAGGCAAAGAAGTCCTTTGGGTGTACATAGGACTTACGACCTATCGTACGGTTGGCTTAAGTGATCACTTATCACCGATCATTGTGACCTCGCCGGTAATCGATCCCGGAACCCCAGGAAGGCATTGTCCATTAAAACGCATTACATGTCGCAAAAACGTGCATCATATGACCGTTGCTTAGAAAACGTTTTTATTACATATTTACTTACCCCCTTCAATTATGCATCATTAAACGATATTTTTTTCGCGATCTTTTTTTTGAATTTGACATTTATCATTATATAATTCTGTAATAGTTAACCCAACACTAAAAAAATAGACGGGACGTATTTATCAATGCCCGTGTAATCACTTAATTAATTTACATTTATAACTTTTGCAATTTTAGATGAGACCTTTGGAAAGTAGTCGTGAATCTACACGGTCTGAGTAGTGTGATATGTTGAGTGAGGGGAATGTGGAGTACTTATTAGTGATTCATACATATACTTGTCATTAAAAACCTAATACAGGAAACGTCTTGTGTTTTGTGTTTATATGTACGATCATGCCATATCACTTTTCAATAACCCACAGTTGTGCAGTAAAGGCATATAAATAATTTTAAATTAAAACAGTACAACAATATTTTGTTACACATACATGGATTGTAATGTCGGACCTCCACGATGTCTGGGTGTTCTGAAAAAATACCTATTAATTTGATATTTAAAACACCACGCAAACAAGTCATTGCACTTTAAAATTTTATCTAAAATATTATATACAAGTTTTTGATTGATATTATATAAAGTAAGTACCTACTAATATTATTTTAAAGGTTGACAGAAATTCGTTTTTTTTCACGCACATCTAATTTCTTCATCAGAATTAAAATATTACATTAAGGCCGATATTTTCGTCACGATGCCGATGTTAGAAATATTGACAGATTGTTTTGACGATTGACAATATTGTTGCTTTCAGAATAGATCAAAAATGTTTTAAGTTTGTTTTTGTTTTTGGTTATGTTACAATAAATTTTATAATATATTATTTTTCAAAAACGGCGAATAATTATGCATCAATCTAATACAAAGACGCTAAATAAAATATTCCAACTCGCTATTTCTGTCGTATTACAAGTGACACGTTTTTCACGGGGATTCTCCCTTAAAACATATTCTGTATTAAAAATAAGTTCCTACTCAAAATAACATACATTTTAAAGTCGATTGACGTTATTTGTAAAACCCCGTTAATATCCAAGCCGCAAGCTATTGCAGTATAAGTCAACCGCTGAGAGCTTTGGTGTGATCATCTCATTCTTTCATCGTCTGTTTTTGTTTTTTATATGGAGCCAATGGTAGTGCAAATGGGAGAGAAATATATTTTTTCGCATGAGGTATACAAAACCTCTCGACGGTTGACTATATATTTATCTGTTTGTTATATGAACCTCCCGTGCCGCATTTTGGCGGTTGGTCGTTTGGCGATATTTGGCGACCCCACGTCAGCCTCTTAAACAATCGCCAAAACGTTTTGACAGGCGACAGTTTACAGCTCTGAGCATACAATAGGAACGAGCTAAATAATTGCCAGAGCATTTTATTACCGCCGCGCCTCGCGTGCTTTGCCATAGACAAAATAAACACCCAAGAGGCTGTTCCATAATAGGTACCTACCCAACGTTGGCATATTTGGTCTCCAACAGCCTAGGCGAAAGGATAAAATTATTATACTTTTTTATTGTGCGCACGTGAGATAAGATATAAAATCTTCTTAGAGAGTGAGGTAACATTTTACAAAATAGAAATGCATGGAATACGGAGCACATCAGTATTTTC
>JADDOH010006855.1:0-115445 GCA_016648135.1 Agrypnia vestita | reverse complement strand
ACGCAAGAAAAAAACAATTGAGGAAAAAACAAATGAATTATAATTTTCAAAACACAAATACATGAGTAAATAGCTGTATAAATTTGGATTTGGAATTACTAACCAAAGAGAAGATATTTGAGATCAAATTTGCCAGTCCGGCAAAACGTCAATTTCATATGTAAGGACCTAATATTTTATTAGGTGTAGATATCTAACACATTATTATGTACAAAATTATCTCCGATGGTGGTGAAATATTCGGGTAAGATTGTTAATATGTGAAATATCACATAGAATTGTTAAATAACCCAATTTTTATGCCGCACAAATTTCAAAACTAAATTTAATCTTGTTTTTGAAAAATAGTTTGTTTAGGTATTATGTTTTTATTATTTTTATATTATTAAAAATGAATTACCAGCACCTCAAGTCTATTTTATTATATTATTAAGTATACAGTCTAACTAATCTAGTTTTGTAACACTTCTATGTTTTTATCAACTACCAACTACTAACCAATTTCCACGTAATAATTGGACACTCCCTTCTTCCAGTCATGCAACTCATTATAACGGTCTTTAATTTCTTACTGCATGCTTATAAAGTTTTATATAATATGTAACACACGAAGGTATGATAATAGTCTCCGGTCGACTCTATATATCATGATAAGTACTTACTAAATTCAAATTTGTCCAATTGTTACCGGGCTTGACACTAAAATATAATCTTAATGTTTACAAAGCGTTTTTTTCCGAAATTTACAAACAATAAATATTTTTTCATTAATAAAAAAATGCGTTTCCCAATTTTTAACTCCAAGTCAGTTGCTCCGAAAATTATATAATATAAATTGTACATACACTATTTCATTCACCGATTTATAACAATTGTCATTTTGTGGATTTAGTATCTAACAGCACAAACAAGGATCCTTATATTTATTTTTTCTATTTGTTATCAATTAACGTAACTTCTCCGATGCTAAATACGAAGTAACCATTTTTATTTGCAATTAAACAAGTTCAATTATATTCAGAAATAGAAAATTAATACTGTATATGTAAATGTATAACAATCCACGCGCTCTGTACTTTTACATAATTTTATATACCTTGTTAATTTGCAAAAAAAGTTTTGTCTTTCTACAGTATTTTGTAATATGTTATTCTTCTGATTGTCATTTTTTTTTACATTGCACTTTAATTTCACCTATCAGAATTATTATCGGCCTGTTAATAAACAGTATATCTAAAAACATACATTTTTTTACTTTATTGCGAAGTCGTAATTTTTAGAAACCAAATATTTTTGTAATACACAATTCGTTATAAAAAATTTATGTAGGTATTTCAAATATGTTCGGCATTTATCTGTTGGCTGGCCCCAGATCTCGTGTCTCGGCGGACAGGAATGTCGCGAAGTAGGGGGTCAGCAGTGACCGCACGCCCGTAACACTTGGCAGTGACTCCGCTCCCCAGGTGATGGACCGTCCCCCGAGGACCGGCGGCGGCTGCGGCGCTCGGGGCTCGGCGGCCGGTGACTCACGCCGGCTCCGACCTTCCGCGGAGCTATTTTAAACAATCACTCACAGCCAATCAGCGGCCGCGCCTATCTCGGGATCTGCTGACGTCACGGGCCGCGCTATCGGCCGATCACGCCGGGGACAAAAGAGAGAAGTGGCCACTCTAATTATCGCTCATCTGTGTTCATTAGCATGGCCGTAAACAACGCTGGCGATTACCGGAACACACACACCTACACGTGCACCACCACCGCTGTGGGGCACTCGACACCGCTGTGGGGCAGCGCCTTAGAGTATATACAATCCATAGAGGGATAACTAAACATTTTACCAAACCCGTACGCGTGGTAACATAAAGCTTACTCAGTTTTAACAATATAGTAACACATAAGACAAAAAGGGACAAAAAAGATCACACGGTCGGGTACGTCTTTAATTGCTTTGTAAGGGTTCTCTTTGCCCGAGTTTCAAAACTCGGGCAGAGAACAGCAGAGCTGACAGATTTGTTATCCGTATTTTCGATAAATTATTGTGTATTTACGTGCAAATATTACAAAAAATTGATATGCCTTCTTGTGCAATGAAGGGGTGTTCCAATAGGAGTGGAAACGGAAAGAAACATATCAGTTATCACAGGTATTTTATCCAAAATATGAAAATTTTACATATATACGTTTTATTTCATAATTTCAACAACAAACCAACTGCAAACATTTACTTTTGTTTAAAAAATCCTAGAACGTTTATTTTTGATTGATTTTATTACACAAATAATTCGGAGAATGCTATTTTGAAGATGTTTTTGATGACTTAAATCAAAATATGTCTATGAACACGAACTGTAAAATCATTTACTTAGATAGCCGACATTTTAAAATATATCCGTCTCTTTTTTTCTCCTTTAAAAATTCTGAATTTTTAGGAGTAAGAAAGAGAAGGCACTACATTGTATGGATCTAACTAAGCTCAATGTGGTATTTTTATGACAAAGCATATTGTACCGACAGGGCTGTGCTTAAAATTTTAAAATACAAATTATTTATTATTTATTATTTAAAGTATTCGGATTGGGATATCATTTTTTGTAGGTTCCCAAAAAATGAAGTAAGAAAAAGTGAATGGATCCATGCTGTGGGAAGGATTAATTGGAATCCCGGAAATCACAGTTGTGTTTGCTCAGATCACTTCTTGAATGTACATTTTGACAGAAGGAAAGAAAACAAATTAGTTCGAATAAAAAAATTTGCCGTTCCTACGAATAATTCAAGAACAGAACTGGCTATTGATAGAGTAAGTACCTATAGTGTTCATTCTTTATTCGTTTTTCGTTACATAAAAAATATATAAAACGCCAATTTTTATGGGATTTATAAAATTAGTTATGTGCATTCTGAAACTCCTAATATATGAAGTAGTATATTTTCGTCCGGTATAAATATACATTGCCCTACTATATTAAAATTTTATATTTATTATTAATTCCATTAATGTATTTCATCATATTGTTTTTTCAAATCAATGTATTTTATGTGTATATACAAACAATGTATATTATGTAAATAACGTAATTTTCTAAATATTTGTACAAATGCAGATATCTAAATGTTTATGTTTGATGTGATATAAATAATCTTCGATTATAATTATTATTATTGCAGTTCCTTATATAATTATTTTTGTGGTGATATTTAAAATTGTAATAAAATAAATAAAAATAAATATATGTACCCACATATAAAAGGCATTTTCATTTATTGCTACTTTATTGTAAGAGAATTCACAGAGAATCGTTCATTTGTGGTAGCCCTGTTTTAGCAAGAAATTACAAACACGTGTTAGAAACGAATTGTCCAGTCTCACCGAATGACCACGCCTCTTTTAACAAAATTCTTACAAGTTTCGAAATAATATGGTCTCTATGGATTGTATATACTCTAAGGGCAGCGCACTCTGCTGGCTATTGTTCAGCACCGCGCGCTCTTCAGCTGAGAAGCATTTCATTCCTTCATCAGTAAATAAAGAATGCTCGAAACAACAACGCCAATGCCGAGACGAACTGGAATGAGCTGGGCTGATTTTGACAAACTTAAACATGTCTTCGAGAACAAAGAGATCCCAATTAGCCTAAAAAAGCCTTTAATCATGCATACTGCTAGTGATGACGTGTGGAGTGGATACTATGGCCCTTACAAAGAAAAGTGTAGAAAAGCTCAAATGCACGCAACGATTCATGGAGAGATCCACGCTCGGAGTAAGCCTTAGAGATTAGAAATGATGAAAATGGATCGTGTAGCGAAGCTAAAATGGTAATGCGCAGGGCATGTTGCAAGGAAGAGTGCTACAAGATAGCCTCCCAGAGTTCTGAAATGGAGAATAAAAGAGGCATCGGAAGACCTCAAAAGAGACGGGCCGACGATATAGCCACTGTGGGGGGAAAGAAAGAAAACTACAATTAGCAAATAACAAGGAAGGATGGAAGAGTATGGAAGAAGCCTGTATCCAGCAGTGGAGATGAAGGCTGAAGAAAAAAAAGAAGAAGAATACAACAACGACCGTTTTAGAGACATGCTTAAATGAGCCATGCTCGCTCTCGAACGTCGAGAACTGTCGCGTGTCAAGTGATAAACATAGTTGACCTCGAAACGCACATACTAGGTATAAACAGATCCAGTCCATATTGTGAAGAATATCGCATATTTTCAATATTTTCGACTTTTCTTTTGAAAAACGTTGGATTATCATCAAAGTAACTTATTTCGAATATTAAAAATTCACTCGCTTTAATATAAGTCAAATAAAATTATTAAAACTTCGCAGCAATTTGAACCGGAATTTTTTCGCAAGGTTTTAATAATACTTCTAATTCAATTCTTAACAAAAAGATCCATATGATTCTTCGTAATGACTTTCACGTTTTGAAATTTTTTTCGCATTCTCGAAAGATTATTGGTTTGCTGCAAGATATTTGATGTACAAAATCTAATGTGGAATATTGACACAAAATGTATTAAAGAGTAAGTTAGCAGTTACAAAGTAAGGTAGCAGGGTATCTTAATTATCTTCGGATAAAAATATTTCATTGTTGCTTGCAGCCCACAAAAACGAGGATGTTCCAATCTATCAAAATAGATCTTCTAGTTTAGAAGCCTGCGTTGCCTGCATTGTAAATTCTGCGAGTTGATCGTGTTAGATTATCTATTCTCATGCGCGATGAATTATGCATTATCTGTGCGTAAGTTTAACTATTGAACGTACGTAACAATATTTTTAATGTGACATATTTGCACGTACAAAATCTAAATAATGCTTCCATTAGTTTACTAACACAATTACATGCTTCGTTAATAGAGATTTATGTGTTCAAATGTATTTTCTGAAAACAAAGACAATTATCGCACGCGGAAATTGATGATTTGAATTATTGATATTTTGCTGGAAACTGTCACCAATATGGAATCATTGGATGGGGAGGGGCGTATAATAACATCATAAACCCAGTGAAAGTAATCCAAAGATCAATTATAAAAGTAATATTAAAAAAAATAAAAACCTTCTCTTCACAATTACTTTTCTGTAAATTCCAAGTTCCAAAATTAGAGAATGTTTACAAAAAAACGTCAATTATACAACTAATTAAAGAAAACATAACTGCTAAATTTGAAAAAAACACATTATTAAGATTCAAAAATAATTTTAAAATCCCAAAATATAATACCAAACTGTGTCAACAAAACTACATATACTTGGGCATAAAAAACTTCAATAACCTACCTACAGATATTAAGAAAATCGATGACTTACAACAATTAAGGAAAAAAATAAACCAACACTTTAGATCGATACAATTTGACAATGCGTAACAAGACATATAGCTAAGGAACAAATAAGCCAAATCCAAAATAAACTAATAAAGTGTAAGCCCCTCACCAAGCACATGTGCAAGTCTCATTTTTGGAGAGGCAAAGCAATAAAATAAAATGTATCTAAGTAGATTGTAATAGACAAATGTATTATGATTTAAATGTAGTTTTAATATTAAAAAAAAATAGTAATAATAAAATAAAAAAAATACTTTTGGATCGTTTTACATTTCCTATGTACAAGGCAGTTAAATTATAATTAAACCGGTGTAAGAACCATATGTTACAATTTGTGCTCAAGTTCTGCAAACGTTTAAAAAATAGATACATAGAAGTCACAATCAAATTATGTGTAGTTATTTGTATACAATTTTATTCATGATTTTTGTCTCACTGGGCCACGTCTGCTGTCGAAGGGATTTCGCGCTTTTTTAATTAACGAATTGAATTTATTGAAGTATTTACTGTAAGAAGATAAACATAGGACAATGGGCGGCTGTCGTGAAACGCGCTTCTTGTTAGCAAGGTAACATTTTTTGCATAACATAACCAAGGATTAAATGCAGTCATCATGGTAGTGATTTCAAATACAGTGAGTTGACTAGTTGGTCATTTATTTATTTATTTATTTAACGCCCTTATAGGCTTTTACAATATACAGAATAATTTTTTTTTAAAATAACATAAGACAGTTAAAATAAAAATACAATTAAAAGTTACAATAATAATAGTTAAAGGTAATAATAATAATAATACAGAAAAACATAAGAAACACATAAAAACATAAGATAAAATAATAATAAAGTTAAAGGTACAAATAATAATAGTTAAAGGTAAAATAGAAAGATTTATTGTCCATTTCCATTTCATTGGGATGTAAACAATTGTATCAGCTTTGTCCTATAAACAGTTATACTATCAGCAAAAATGTCAGCCGCCTCTGCATGCTCATTCCCTAATGAGTGTAATAATTTATCATTAATTTATCATCTGGAACAGACGAATTTAAGGATTAAACATGATTAAAGTTTGTACGATCTGTATGGAACTAGTGATAGTAATAACACCACAGGTACAATCGCTACAGAACAAACAGATTGAAGTGTAGAATCGCACAACAGCATTCCTCCCTGTTCTCAGATTTGCATCCGGTAATTATGTCCAGTCACAACTGCATTCGCCAGCTATTTGCTGTTAGGCGGAAAATTAATTTAAGAAGTAGAAGTAGAAGAAGTTTAAGAATAAGTAGGTATATGCTGAGTATTTCTTTGTGATCTTTTATATAGAAAATCGAATATTTTCTTTATTTATCTTGCTCCCTTGTTACAGTTCTACCAAGTATGTGGGATATTCAAACTAAACCGATTTTATAGCCACACGGATGATTTTAAATTTGATATGCTTTTGATAATTTTTTTTCTAGATCATACGAACATGTTTTCGAGAGCAATTACTCATTGTGAAATTGCTATTATTTGCCAGATAATCATTTTCAAACACGTCATCCTCTATTTTCGTTTATTAATTGGTGGCGGTTTTCTTTTTATACCCCTTATAATACACAACTTATAAAACCACTTACATAAACTGAAAGAACCACCGTAAACTTATAGAAAAATAGATAACAATCTGATAAAAATTATGATATGGCCTGATTAATAAAACTTACCAAATGACACGGAACTAGAATAATTTATGGAAGTCCTTAATAAATATAGACACTTCTTCAAAATTAGCAAAATAATTTTGTGGTGACATTATTAATATAATAATTATAACAATGAATTTTGTTTTTACCACTTTGTATTGAAAAATATCAAAATGATTCAATTCAAAAGTACATTCGTATATGCTTGCAAATTTAATTCAATAATATTGTTGCACTGCCGACTCTAATACTAATTTGTTTAAATTAAACTAATTTTGAGTGATTTTAAATTTAGAATTGCTAACGTTGTCCGAAATTCGCCATTCTTTCCCACTTTCCGTGGATTCAGCACACGGCATCCAGCATCACGCTGTCGGCAGATAGAGATCTGCCATTTTCACTCACCAGCCCACGCCATCTCGCGCTCTTATCTCGGATATTCCGGGAGACGACTGATGTTGAATTTGGAACAGATGCTCGTGATAAGAAAATTCCTCGGAAATGTACCGCTGCATTCTTGAGAATCAAAAGAAAGCGGGCAAAAGTACATTTAAACTGTAGAAAAATCATGCCCGGTAAAATGCGAGAAATCTTTGATTCTGACCCAGGATTTCGTATACATATGTGGAGATCGTTGCCACTATCATACATAAACCTGGCAATTTTAATATACACTTAAAAATTCTTCACGACTATGTAGAAACCATATACACATACATTGCATTTGAAAACCATTGAAACCTTGCTCATGATGATATCTTCTTCTTCTGCTTCATCTAGGACTGCGTCCTGTCATTGCTCGGAGCCTGTTCCTGGGATACAGATGTCCAGCTATCTCGCCATCTTTTATGCGGTCTTCCTGGGGGTCTTGTACCAGACGGCAGCTTGTTCGCTGCTATGCTCACTACTCTCTCAGTACAAGCTCTCTCCACATGATTTCTCCAGTAACGTCTTCTAGATCTTCCCCATCGGACAATATCCTCGACGTCACAAGTCCTTCGTATTTCGGAATTCCTCGGATTCCCAGTCAGTCCCGCAATGGGTCGGAGAGTCTTCATCTCAGTTGTTCTTAGGAGATTTTTAGTTCTGGTAGTGTCAGCCCTTGTCTCGATACCGTACGTCATGATTGGGCGGACACAGGTCTTATATATCTTCACTTTGCTCTCCTTGAGCATATGTTCTTTTCTCCAGACAGTATTTCTCAAGCATCCAGCAATAGTTGCATGATGATATGTGGGGTATAAAAGCAAATGCAGCAATATTAAAAAAAATTCGAATGCAGTCATCGAAGATTGCTATTTTATGATGTACTGAATTCTAGATTTTATAGGAAACATAGCGTATACATTTATATGAAACATGATTTTGGAAGGGGTAGGTACATACAATCTAAAATCCGTTATATTTTAAATTAGTAATCCTCGGTGACTACATTCAAAATATATTTTTTAATTTTTGGGTATTGCTGCCTTATCTTTTATACCCCACATATAATGTTCACTTTATTAAATTTTACTGTTGATATCACCTACATAGGTGGTTCAAAAACTTTATATTATTGTCATTAACAAATTACAACATTCACATTGAAATTATTAATATTAAAATCTACACAACGTTGCAATCAAAAAATTTTACAGAGTAGGTACATACATGGCTGTAGACCATCATATGAAATTTTTTATTTATTTAAAAGCACTCTCGTTAGACATCAAAGTATTTAATTTAATTAATGATAAATTATAGACGTCTCACAGAGACGAAAGTGAATGGTAGTCTCTTTTAGGATGGCTCAGGGCTTACAAACTGTAAGAACTGGCTTAAGTGATCACTCTACACAATGCACCGTTCACCAATTCCATCGTAAGAACATCCACACATTATCAAATTTTTGAAAGTTCTATAAATATGTTTCGAATAAAGAATATTTCAAATGTACACTGGTTTCTGCTAGAGACATCTGTTGTTATTTTTTTCTCATTAACAAGTTAGTATATATACATAGATTTTGCAACTGGTAATGATACTTGTTTAATATTATTTTTCAAAGTATAGTTTTGTTAGTATTTAATTTAATATAGAATATTTACTGGCATAAAAATAGTGCTTTAATAAACAGTTTCCAACTATGTACCAGTTTCAATGTCAAACATAAACATTACAGATTAAAAATATTTTTAAATGATTAAAAAGTAGAATAATAAAAAAGTGGTAAATTTTTTACCATTAATCAATATAAATATTAAATATTTTGATTACAAAGTAAAATAATTTTAAAAAGTGGTGAATTTCGTACTGTTAATCAATACAAATATTAAATATTTTAGTTCGAATGTATAATTAATACCTAAATTACATGATCAGAAACACTCTCGAAATGCTAGTATAATTTGAAGATTAATTTGATTGAAAAATCAATTATGTTATTAATTGAGTAACTTATTTCCAGGACTTCGGTTCATTTTATTTACTAGACCAAAGTCTGCATAGCGTTCGAAGTCTTTAATTAATCAGTCTGTTCACTTTCTCGTAAGCAGACCGGCATGAATGGAATCAGCTCTGACCATCATCAGCAGTACTCCGAACCCTTGGCATGAGAATAAAGGAATATTATCTGATTGATTGGATCTGCCGCGACCTGCATGTATATTTCATGACGTTCAATCTGTTGTACAGAAGCCAAATCTTAGGATAAATTTATATTCAGATCATTATTGAATTCGTAATCGCCTTCGGATCGATTGCTGTATGTAAATGTGACAAATAGTACCGCTGCAGAACTAGCACGTAATAATTCATCAGTGTTTTTTTTTATATATATCTGACAATTTTTTATTAATCAATTAGAAAAGACGCACAGAAAAATTAAATTATCGAAAAAATATTTTAACTGCTACCGGGATTCGAACCAACAGACCTCCATTCTAGCCGGGGATAGCGCGTTATCCAATTTCGCCACAACAGTTTGGTAAGTTAACGAAAATTTTTCGAACTTATAAGTAGTCTCTTTTTAATTGATTAACATTTTTACTTCCTTTATATTAACTCGTGGTGTCTGCTTGCTTGCTTGCTTGTCGGCTTGCCGTCAACAAAAACTTTTGATCGATTTTTGACCCTTTTCCCGTAATCCAATCGAGCTGAAACTTGGCAAGTAGACTCGTGGCGACGATCAAGAAGATCTATCAAATTTTCGTTAAAAAAAATTAATAATTAAAGTATAATTTCGGATTTTTAGAAATTTTATTGGTTTTTTCAAATTGGAATCATTAGAAAAGTTTGATTACGGCGGCCCGATAATGTCGCGGAATATTTTCTAAATTTGAATTACTCCGTCGGTATACATAATAGGTACTTCACTACGAATGTCGAAAATCTAAATTGACTGACAAATGTTTTTAGAATTTAATCTTCAAAGCATGAAGTATGTTATCAAAGCTCAAAACATCTGACATTTTAGAAATATATTTAATTACTGTAAGTTTAGTGTTATGTTATATGTTTTAATTCGTCTTTAATTGTTGTTATATTTTACAAAGAAAGGGAGTATAATAAAAACTTGGTTTTTATGGGTTACTTTTTTTATTCCAATTTTAAAGCAATCCACTTTTTTAATACATTAATCACAAATAATTTTGTGTATCTACAGCTAGAGGACGCCAGAAATTAATTTTTTTTAAAAATACATTTAGAACATACACGAATATCCATAAAATTTTAATGTTGATGTTTTCCAAGTCCTTTTTCAAAACTGGTTATAAGGTCATTGCATAATTCGTGATTTTCTTTCAATGCTCTTATCATATTCAATATCCTACCCTTTTATCTTACAGTAAGAATTCTTTAGTATCGTTTTTATAGTATCATTATTACATCACTGATTTCAAATCGCCGATAATTAATTATTTTATTCTGAAAATAGTCTAATTAGGCAAAAAAATTGCCAAATTGCTGTCTACAACTGATGATAAGTACTTTTTACAAAAATAAGTAGAAACACGTTTGTTTTTTCATATCTACCTAACTAGACATGAAAAATTAGGTTAGTTAACAAACACGATAAGATTATTTTAATGACATAAGTAAAGTGGCTAGTAAAGATAATTTTAAAACGACTAAACTAAAGTTCGTTAACTTTGTGTTATTTTTCATATTGCGAAATAACTAGCTGTTTGTTTTGAAATAACAAATTTTAAAGGTTATTTAATTTGAATGTAATAAAGTTTCAAGTACATCCGTACAAAGCTGGCAGAGATATTATGTTCAAAAAATATTTGTATTTTACACATATATATGAATGAAATATATTAATAATTTGAATATTATATGCAGAGCAAGAATGTAAGGATATCGCCGATTACAACAATTTATAGGTATGAATAAAATACATACAAATTGTATTATGTTTTGTGAATTAATATACAATGGGTATGTGAGTGTGTATATTAAATTGTGTTGGTCCTCAGATTTAGAAAATAGAACTTTTTTTTTAATAAACCTCAAACGCAACTATTTCAATATGTAGATTTTTTTATTGTATGTATTTAACAAACGATAGATTGTTGAAACACTTGCTGGAACTTGGGCACGTGGATTATTGATTGTTTAGTGGTTGTGATGGTGGTGCTCCCGCATCAGAAGGGGAAGGACCAGTCTACTGTAGAGCTATTCCGGGCTGCAGTAAATAAAGTTCTCATAGCCAACTTCCGTTGAACGGAAAAGTCACAAAAAGAAAAGGAAGAAAATTATAAGTGGTTAAACCGATAACGTGTGCCAGTCCACAACTCAGTTCAACCTTAATATTGTAAAATTCTCCGTCTAGAGTGTGTCGAAGTTAAGGGATGTTATGAAGGTATTTATAATATCCCCACTGTGTTTACCTATCATCTTTTAAAAATTGCATTTCGGTAACTTCCGAAATCCTGCGCAGAGCTCTGCAGAAGAGCGGGAACACGATCGGCATCAGAAGTAGCTGTCATCGTAAACAATCAGCGGGTCGCTAAATCAAACATCCTACGTGACTAGAGAAGTGGCGGTGTCTTTCACTGGACATCGGAAGGCATTGGACCTTAGAATTTTATTTCGGGTATTTTATTTGACAAAGCTTATAATTTTTTTTTTCCATTTTAAATTTTATGCAATTAATACACTTTATTTACCAATATTTACCAATATCTGAATATTTATTTACCATAAAAACAAAGCTAGTTAAATTATTATATATTTTTTGAATGTAGTCACATTTTAACCTGTTTATCTTGGCAGTACAGTCGCAAGCATTTTTATTTCAAGTCTAAGCTACAACAGGGTTTTGGGCCCAATTAATGCAATGAAACTCATTCCCAATTTGGATGAGGAAATAAAAAAGGGGATCATACTTAATGATGTACCATTGTTATAATCTAGGATAAATTGTTTTGACTTACACAATAAATAAAGCGTATCTACGTGTTCTTTTATTCAAAATATTATGTTCAGTTCCTGTTTCTTTAGTATTTAAATAAGTTGATATGAGAATTACTTAAGATGATACAAATTGTGTGTTAATTAGTTTATAAAATGTGTTCAAATGTATGGACGTACCTGCAGACAAACATCTAGCAAGATTGCCTTATATTATTTTGTGGTTAAAACATGTTAAATAAAAAAAACCTGTCACAAAAAACTCCAGTCTTGAGTTAATCACATAGATGTATTGTGGGAATTCGAACAAGGAACCTTCGATATGAAAAGCCAGTGTCATGTTCACTGGATTAGTGGTTATATAATAAATAAATAATTTTTATTATTAATACTAAAAACATAAGTAGTGGCAAGCAATGCCGACATCGCCTATCTACAGATTATAACAATACAGTAAAGCGGTTTATTATTTGGCTACAAAATAATAATGTATGGATTCTACCTTACGAGGACAAATGGTTGTGGGTACTTGCGTTTCTGAAATAATATATATATATATATATATAGTTTTTGATATTTACAACGTTAAATTTATCGATATATCGTTATATAATACCGATTTTATTAATCCGATGTACCTTCGTCAAGACGAATGCAGACTTACTTGTCAATGATACGTAAGTCAATCGATGTCAAATTAATTAAACAATATATTAAATAATTTGTATAAAGTTAACAAACATTTAATATTATATCATTAAATTCGAAGTTTAGCTCTTAATCCCCCATTTAGCTGAAAAGACTTACGTTCTATTTGCAGCATATTAGATTCGATCATACAAAAGGAAGTGATGGTCACACCGTTATTTTAACCGACCTGTTATTTGAGATTTGTATCTAACTGTTGTCTAGTAGCGATGATTTCCCGTCGAATTACGAAAAAATCAGTTACCAATCATCGATACAATCCGATATAAATCTCAAATAACTGTTATTATATAACCCGTTAAAATACCATCGCTAATAAGAGGTAAGCAAACATGTGTTGTCCTTGTTTCTCAACTGCTTGTTCCTTTACCAATAAGAGAAAATTATTTTATACAAGAAAAGTTCAATATCAAGAGGTCCCAGTACACGATTTTCGTATTTGCTAAATTTAACGTAAACTTATTAAATCATTTTGCAAAACCCATAGCTAAACAGGCTTTTAATCAATTTTATTATTATAGATGCATTTACTCTTGAAGCATTTCCTTAGAAAAATATGAACAAATATATTGTTATACTATTTTAATATTCATGCAATAGAGTTATCTTTGGTACACTAATATCGTATATTTTCAAATAAAGACCATATATTTTATTTACAAATTGATTGTATAAAGTTTGAAAAAGAAGTGGTGCTATTTTAATTAAAATAATCGATGTTTTAATGGTTTTATGGATACTGCAATATAGAAAACATAACGTTTCATTTTTGTCTTTTTTAAAATCATATATTTAACAACTTGTCGAAAAATATTAATGTCTGAATAGCACTTCTTCTTTTTCAAACTTTTTACAATCAATTTGTAAATAAAATATATGGTCTTTATCTGAAAATATAGAGATTAAGTATACCAAAGATAGCTCTATTGCATGAAAACTAAAATAGTGTTTCGGGTTTATAATTTTTTTGATGTTATAACAATATATTTGTTCATATTTTTTTAAGGAAATGCTTCAAGAGTAAATGGATCTGTAATAATAAAATTGATTAAAAGCCTGTTTAGCTATGGGTTTTGCAAAATGAGCAAATACGAAAATCGTGTACTGGGGCCTCTTAACCCTTAAATGCATGAAGTCTGATTTTTGTATGAAAAAAATATATTTTATAGAGCTTCACCCGTAGACTACGGGAAAATAGTAAAAAAAAATATTGTTTTATTTTTTCATTTATTTTTTCAAAAAATTGCCATGTACCGTTTTCAGCACCACATGCATTTAATACTAAATTAATGCATTACTTCCTGTACATTTAGTATAAAAAAGATAAAAATAATTGTATGAATACAAAATTGATAAACATATCTGCTCGTTTGATATTTTTCTGGGTAATAAATCTGTCAAATAATCAAGATTTCTTTAGATCGAATACGGCTTACTTCAAAAGACATCGACTTGTTCTATAATTTGATAATTTAGTAAAAAATGGCCGTTTGGGCATGAACAAAATTTTTATTTTTTTTAAGTTCAATGACTGGGGAATACTTTTATAAGGATCGATATAAAGAATGACATATATTTTATGTGATAATTGAAAACAAACTCAATGTTCCGTTTTCGGCACAATATGCATTTAAGGGTTAAGAACGAGACAGCAGTCACGCACGTCCAAAGGTCTGACATATATTGTTGTACAAATCACACTGATTTATGAAATTGGTCGCTGTGATCACGCGCAACTTTTTCCTACCGCCGTCTGCGATGCGCGGCATCTCTGCGGTGCGCAAAAACCAGGGTTTGGGAGAATGGGACGTTGGAATGGCGCTTGCGGAGACAATCCGAGGCGCTATCTGCAGCGGCCTATCTGTTGGTGCTGCTGCCGCTGCCCACACCCTCAGCCGCCACACCGCCCTTCCAGGAAGGGATGGCCAAATTGAATATACATAAAGCCATCATTTTTAATATTAAGGTTTGCTTGTACACTTGGACTTTTCGTATAATAAGATGCCGTCCGGTTTCGGAGTGATCACAGCTTCATCATTCGAAGTAGTTCACTTAACTAATTCTAGTACTACCGTGTACACATGTTGAGTTACTTTGTCACTGCTATATACTTAGTTTCAAAAGGAGCAGTCACCCATTAGGTGTAATCACAGACCACCAAAGTATTTAGACGTGAACTAAGGTAAATTTCTTGGTACATTACCCTATACCACGTCGGGTTAAAAAATATACTATAATCTTGTCAATTTTGAAGCAATTATGAGAAGGTCAAACACAATATTCTAGTAAATTAATAGGTCGCGCTTTATTTCTAGAATATGTTTTTACTTAGAGACTAGGTTTGAAATGAAATATAAAAAATGTAGAAAAAATTAAGTCTTTTGTAATAAATACGTTTTGTTTACAAAGGGATTTAATTATGCTAGAATAAACTGGTACCTTAACTGCAGTATTAATGTAACCTCAACATAAGCAAAGAGGTACATTTTTACGTTGTGACCCAAAGAATAGGTTTAGTTCATTTCTATTAATTTTTATACTCTGGGTTTAATTAATAACTAGTTATTAATTCCAACTAAATACGAGAGGGGCTACTGGTGACAAAGCAACTCAATGTGTGTGTAGTGCAATGTTCAGTTTAGTAAAGTAGTAAGTGCTATGTCAACTTATAATGTTGTCAGTACGGCAAAAATAGCAAAGCAGCTCTCAAGATATTTAATTAGTTTTGATATTGTTGGATCCCATACATGTCAAAAATATCTACATTTATTTCAGATGTCATTTCAAAAAGATGTACACTAAGATTAGCTCGGCAAGCTTTTTGACAAATCAGTGAAGAAGAAAGGGTGTTTATTTGATTTCTATACCGCCCAAAACGAGTCACCCCACTGGGCGACAAATAATAAAACATCAGTGATTTAACCAGAAATCATCAATACACGAAGAGTACCTACCTACATTAATATATCCTTACTAATGTTTCCAAACACCGTCTAAATCCTTAAGACACATAATTAGCCTGCAAAAAGTGAGTCCAGGCACCAGAGCACCACACCAGCGCACCACACCCGACAACAGGACGACGACGTAGCAAAAAGTGGCGAGGCCCGCGGGGCGGGCGCTCATCATTCATAGTTTCGCAGATCAATGGCTATCGATAGCGGCAGGATATGGCCGCCCGCCTGCCTACGAGGACAGGCGTGATGGAATCCGACTGTTTAATGTGACAGAAATATAGCCAGGGCGCTGCATTCTGAGGAGATGTGCGCTGCATACTTATAGCCGGGCCGGAGGAGGCTTTCTGGAATTAGGGCGCGCACAGAATCCGTCTGATTGGCAAAAACCGCGCAATATTCGCTTCGGCGGGATCCGTCCTGCGTACCTGCTCTTAACGTCGGGATGGATGGAAAATGTCTGGAATTAGGACGCGGATGATTTTCAGCTACTCACAGAAATGAAGAAATGATCAGACTCGAATTTATTACGTCTTCAAACTACGTGCGCACATTCAGACTCTAAGATATCTAAAGTAGGCTTGGCTCTCATACTCATTGGAAAAAAGCAATATATCTGGGAGATAAAAGCAAAGGCAGCTATATCCAAGAAAATTTTAAAGCAGTCATTGAGGATTACTAATTTATAATGTACTGAATTCGTGATTTTAAAGGAAACAGCCTATTAATTAAAAAAAAACATGAATTAAAGATACATAAAATTTTGAATGCCCTAGGACTGTCAATCAATCAACTGAAATCAAAGAATAATATATAATGCAATGGTGCAAATATTTAAAATTAAACATGGATTAGTACCCAAATACTTTGATGACAGGATGAAGATGAACTAGGATTTTCATTCCTACAATACAAAAGGAAGCGATAACATAAGACTACCAAAGAAAAAGAAAAACACCTCACAAAATTGTACGATGGTATAAAGGTATAAAAATCTTCGATAGCTTGCCAAAGGAAATTCAAAACATGAAGAATATAAGGAGGTTTAAACAGGAGTGCAAAAATTTTATTATTAAAAACTTTTAAATGATTAGATGGAATGCAATATGTCTAAGTGAAATCATATATTAGGTCCTTACATATGAAATTGACGTTTAGTATGGGAGGAACATAAAGCCGATTTTTTTTTATTATAATATATTTATTTAATCAAAGTATGTACCATTGCTATCTATGCACTTTTGCCATCTCATAGGTAGTTCATCGATCCCTTTACTAAAAAATCCATTCGGACGGGAATCAATAAAATCTTTGAAGGCGGTTTGGACTGCCCCATGGGAGTTGAATTTTTTCCTTTGCAAGAAGTTATCCAAATTTCGAAAAAAATGGTAATCTGTTGGGGCAAGGTCCGGAGAGTACGGTGGATGTCTTGGACATTCCAATTGAAGCTCCTCTAATTTGGTAGCCGTCTGTTGTGCAGTGTGTGGTCTAGCGTTATCATGAAGCAGCAGTGGCCTAGAGCGATTAACCAGCCTCGGTTGTTTAGCAGCTAGCTTTTCCATCATGGTTTGCAGTTGCTGACAATAGACATCTGCCGTAATCGTCTGGCCAGATTTAAGAAAGCTGTAGTGAACGACACCAGCACTAGTCCACCAAACGCTAACAAGTAACTTTTTGGAGTCAATTTTCGCTTGGGGCATGGTTTGGCTGGTTCGGCAGGGTTCAGCCATTGCGATGAGCGCTTCCGATTATCGTACAGGATCCACTTTTCATCACAGGTAATGATTCGATTTAAAATCCCTTCATTATTGTGCCGGTTGAGTAATGCAAACGCAGCAGTCAACGCGCGTTTGTTGATTTGCTTCACTCAATTCGTGAGGTACCCACCTTTCAAGTTTTTTCACCTTACCAATTTGCTTCAAGTGGATTAAAACAGTTTTATCACTAACATCGCAGCCTGCAGCTAACTCGGATGTGGTTTGCGATGGATCCGCTTCCACAATAGCCTTCAATTCTTCATTATCAACTTTGGTCTCCGGCCGTCCACGGGGCTTGTTCTGCAGGTCGAAATTTCCAGAACGAAAACGTTGGAACCAAAAACGCACTGTGTTTTCTTTTGCGGCACCGTCGCCATACACATGATTAATACTTCGAGCCTTTTCTGCAGTACTGGTGCCACGGTGGAACTCGTACTCGTAAATAATGCGATATTTCAAGTTTTTCATTTTGTAAACTGAGTGACGCAAAGAAAAAAACAATTGAGGAAAAAACAAATGAATTATAATTTTCAAAACACAAATACATGAGTAAATAGTTGTATAAATTTGGATTTGGAATTCCTAACCAAAGAGAAGATATTTGAGATCAAATTTGCCAGTACGGCAAAACGTCAATTTCATATGTAAGGACCTAATATTAGCCCACACAACATTGTGTGTGGAACTAATTAATTAAGATAAATAAAAATAAATAAATAAAATCCTGAATTCAGTACATTTTAAATTAGTAATCCTCGGTGAATGCATTCAAAACAGTTTTTATTTTTTGGATATTGTTTCCTTTGCCTTAATACCCCTCATATTTAGGTACGTGTATTAAAGGTACCTACTCGTATTGTCAAGGGTTCGTGGCGGTGGGGAACGAAATTAAACGTTTTCAAAGTTTTATTAAACTTACTCTGGACTTAAGACTCAAACTTTAGCTGGAAAGCTATTTTGTAAATTATACTAACTCATCGCACTAGAATATTCTACTTATCTCTGGTACACTTTACTCGGATCTTTTGTCTGTTCACCCGTTTCTATGATTTCGCAGCGGTCACAACAAGACTCGACTCAGTAGCCATAAATTAAATTATAAGATTCTTAATTCTTCAAATTTCTTGTATATTCTCGGGATTTCGATCTTTCCAAAAACTTCCAGACTGTTCGGAAAACTTTCAATTATTCTTATACAATTATTATACGCAGATTTTCTCGATTTTAGTACGTGATATTATTATTATACATCACCTTTAAATAAAAAAATGGTTAGTGACTGCCTTTCAAAATAATAAACATTTAATTTATTTTGTACTTTATTTCATATTTCACATTTTACATTTGACCCCTTATATCCCAATGGTAACGCACAATCTTTACAATACCATAAATCATGATGGATTTGATTTCATGATTTTTATATGTGACATCTAATATTATCGTTAAGGACATCGGCGCACCACAACCCGTAATAGATTTCCGCAAAATTAGTACTGAAGTACTCTATATAGTCAATAAACCCTGTCACTGGGATCTGCAGTTTATATAACCAGCTGCTTCGTGTATAAGGTGGATGTATACAGCGTTTCATTAAACAGTTTTTAGAAAACTAATATACACACCTTTTAACCGTTCCTAGTGTATTCCAAAATTTCCGGCTTTTGCATACTGACCGCAACTTTTTTGAGTGTAACTGCCGTATGAAACAATCTTCTGTAATAATTTATTATTCTTTTGCATCTGGCAACGCCTCTTTTATTGTTTGTTTTGAGTGTTTTTGAAAATTCTCACACTCTTAATTGGAGAGTTGATATAACCATTTATTTTGCTTGTATTTAATATATGTTTTATCAACGTATCTGTAGGTGACTCCTTAATTAAAATAAAATTACAATTGTTAATTTGCGATTAACAACTCTCCCCGTTACTAAAACTATGTGAAACGACCGATGGTACAAGTCCAACTCTGAATCACAGTAGTTACTACAGTAGTTTTATCATTACGAGTAGTAAGTAATTTACGAGAAAATGCTGTTCATACCTATTCATGAACTACCGACCATAATAATCGAACGATCTTTTAGACATTTCTTTGTGGCGATACAGATCCACTGATACGTACTGAATTTTACGTTCGAAGATCTTCTTAAAATCAGGCAATCCGCCCTTAAGGAGCGATTTGTGACATTTTACAAGTTAGATATGAGACGTTGCTAAAAAAGGGTATAGTTAATTATTTATTTATGACAAGAATTTTGATATTATCGCTAACAGATTAGGTGAGTCCAAAGCAAGAAGATGGCAAATATTGGTCGGGAGATGAAATTTAGCCTCGATCAGCTCATTGTAAAGGGTATTGGAGTGCCGAAAAAAACATGCGATCAAGAGTCTTCTCCTCCGAACCATACTCACATTCGGACTGTCCACTATGTTAGTCTGAACAAATGAGTAGCTACTACACAATGGCCAATTCTCATTCTAGAGATTATGGAGATAGTTCTATTGGAAAGTTTTTTATTACTAAACCAGGGTTTACTAGGAATATTTGTCTGTGTATATTTTAAACGCTTTCCCTTGTGATGACATCCAGATGTCTTTAGTACGCTTTTAACACTATTCAGCCTATCATTCATTGGGCAGAAGAAACGCTCTGGAGGAATACCCGAAATTGTGGCAGCTCTAATTTATTCACATATTCGTTTCCCTGGATTCCCTGATGTGCAGGGATCCATACGAAAGACACGTGTTTGTTATTTTTGGACAAATTAAATAAGAGAACACGTTCGAAGATCAGTAATGCATTTTTCTTACTGTGCATCTTGCATTCAGATGCATGCGTAAGAACAGGTCTCAGGAAAGACTCGTAATCTGTTTTCCGGTTCAACAAGTCTAGTGGTAAGTGTAGATATTAAATATTATTGCTTCATTCGCATTCAAATAGACGAATCTGCCAAGAATGAGACGCGAGTGCCTGTAAAGGTACGAACACATAAAATGAGTTAATTTAAACGTTGTACTTGCATTTTGTCAGAAAAAAATACCTAACCAACCGATATACATCAATCTTCATTTATATCATTGAGTATATATGGGCTTTATCGACATTGTCGACACGCACCTTACTATCGAATAGATCTGGTAGTTTATTAGATAAGTAAAACTATATCCTAGACATACGTCGTGAATTTTTGTGTTTAATATTTTCTTATTTTAGACTATTAGCGTTTTTAGACCTTCGCCTGGTAAAAAAGAGGTCAAAAGAGACACGGAAAGTTTCGATGAACATGAAGTACTTCATTAATGGTCCGTCTTTATTTATTTACTAGCTGTGCCCACGCCGCTTTGCAAGCGTAGAAACCTTCTAGAAAATTCTCCTTCCAGAAATTTATCGAATGTACAGGAATCTTCTAGACACACCGACACATTCCGCCACTCAGTTTAGAACCTCATAGAACTTTCGGGAATTTTTCAGAACTCCTTCCAGATCTTTCTAGAGTAGTTTTTTCCGGAACCTTCTAGACTCACCGACACAGTCGGCGCGCTTGTTTTGAAACATTTGCAAACTGAAGCATTTGCGGCCTTCCCATTACAAAACAATGTGCTAGAAAGCACATTTTCGCCACCCACTCCTACCCACGCACAGCCACCCCCACCAAACTCGCATATTTTCGATGTGACACCAAGGGCTATCCACCACCACTTGGTTGTGGAGAAAACTTGGAGGGTAGGGAAACACGTGTTTCTTTTTATATACTCGTATGTACCGGGTTATTTGGAAAACATTAATAACCTCGCAGGACTATATTCCTCCCTTGATTATGAGTCGAAAATGTTCAAGCTATTATGACCTAATATCAATAGTTAAGGAGATATGCGACATCAAAGTTTGAATTTTTTTTTCAATATTTCTGACGTATTTTTTGTAAAACGTTGGATTATCATTACAATAACTTATAACGAAAATGAAAAATTCATTCCCTTTAATACAAGTCAATTAAAAAAATAAAAACCTTCGAATTCCAATTGGAATTTTTCAGATTTTTTATATTTTTTTTAACTTGTATTGAAACGAATGAATTTTTCGTTATCGATATGAGTCACCGTAATAATAGTCCAACGTTATACAAAAAATCAGTCGTAAATATTGAAAAAAAAAATACAAACTTTGATGTTGCATACCTCCTTAACTATTGATATTAGGTCACAATAGCTGGAACATTTTCGACTCATAATCAAGGCAGGAATATAGTCCTGCGAGGTTATTAATGTTTTTCAAATAACCCTGTATATTGCTTTATTATGTATTAGAATGAGATGTTTGTTTATCCGCAAAAGTGCGCATTTCATTCGCATTATTTACGATCTCGCAATCTTTCGAGATGACGAGAGGAAAAACTGTAAATTGCAATAAAGCACCGCACATGGGGCACAGCGATCATGCACACTGGAAAAAGCGCGCCGCAGAAACCGCTCCGTCGTGACTGGAAACGTAAAAAGTGAAACAAAAACAAATTGTATTGTAGGTGGCTGTAGGTGGAAAAATATATTTGGCGGCAGTAATGGCATCGGTAGCGAGATCTCTGTAACAGGCGATCGGAGCTGCAGATTGCGGCCGCACCGTGTACCCACACCCGCGAGGGCGGCGGGGTCGGCGGGCCCGGGGCCGAAAGGGACTCCCTAAATAATACTTAATTCTAGCCAAGCCATCACTCAAGCTTCCAGGGTATGCTTGGCTACAATAGTTTAGAGACTAGAAGGAATGTGTATTTGATTACAAACTTTTATCGATTGTTGCGCGGTATACTCGACAATACTGAAATTATGCAGAGCATTGGTTTGTATGTTCCTGATAATTACCTTAGACATCGTCAGCATAGATTGTTTCACATTCCAATATACAGGACCAACCTGCCGATGGTTATGCCTGTTGGAAAAGCTACAGCTATGCTGAACAAGATCGCTTTGGATATTGATATATTCCATGTGTCTGAGGGGGTTTTCCGAAGCAGGATTCTCCTACACCTTTGACCAGATTATACAGGTCACTTCTAATTGTTTAATAATTGTTTAATAATAAATTAGTATTTTAATACACAATATGTATATGTGTGTGTATGTATGTATGTATATGTATATGTGTATGTATGTATACATATGTGTTTATGTATATGTGTATATGGATGTGTATGTATATGTGTATATGTATATTTTTAGATGTAAGTTAATAATATGTATGCATTGAACATAATGTTTGTAATGTACATATTATGTAATAAATAAAAATTGAAATTGAAATTGAAATTGAATTGAATTGAAGCTGCCCCAAAGGAGGTAGAGAAAATCATTAAAAAACTAACCCATAAAAACTAAGTTTTTATTATACTCCCTTTCGCTTTGAATCAGGTGTATGCACGCGTCGGGCTAATTACTCATATACAATGATTCCAATTTGAAAAACCATTAAAATTTCTAAAAATCCAAAATTATACTATATAATATACCAATATAAAAAGTATATTGCTTCATAAATTCCGTAAAATCAATTGTGGGAGTCTCATTTGATCGACATTAACGATATCAAAAATAATTAGCGACATCTGTGGGGATTTAGGGGGAAGGAAAATGGCTGTCGCAGGCCGGTATAATAGATTGTTACAACACGTACGTGATGTGTGTCATGTAATCCAAATATATACAACTTTAAAAAATTAGTAAGACATGGTGTATTCTATCATGTTGGAAATGGCGAACGTTACATATGTGTAAAGTGATCACTTAAGCCTACCATACGATCGGTCGTAAGTCCGATATACACCATAAAATGACTTCTATACCTACTTTCCCATAATAATAATAAAATACAGTTTCGTCTCTGTGAGACATCCATAATATACATTATACTATAACTATAATTTTTTTAAAACGAAAACTTGTTAGATCATTTTTATCGCCACGAGTCTGCCTGCAAAGTTTCAGCTCAATATGATCACGGGAAAAGGGTTAAAAATCGATCCAAAGTTTTTTAGTCAGACAAGCAAGCAAGCAGACGCTACGAGTTAAAAGAAAGGGAGTAATGATATAATTTTAATAATTATCTTACAGAGCAATAGCATTATAAGTCTATTTTAATTTTTTTTGGTAATATACATGGATTCGCCTGTTTTCAGAACAAAAATGTCACCCATCCTTTGTAAGTAAATTAACACTTCAGTGCAACGTAATCAGTTTTCTTTCAAATATTATGGTATTAGTATAATACCACAGGACATTGGTATAAATCAATATATATATAGATAATTATATATATAGTATATAATATATATATATATAGATATAATAATATATATATATATGTAATACTCTTGTTTCGTGACGAGGTTGCTTCCAGTAAAGACTTCGTTCTCGTAAGTATTTATTTGGTAACAATAAGGGTTTAGACAATCGTTTATACAGTAAGATGCGGACTGGATAACAATGGTAGTAAAAGAGGCTCGACTCGACATTCACGCGCCTTTTTATACATTCTCTCTCTCTGTCATGCAGTCTCTTTCTGGCGTCGCGACATACGTTCCTCAGATCTATTACATATATGTATAAAGAAACCCGTGTTTCCCTACCAGCCAAGTTTTCACCACAATCAGCCACAACCACCCAACGGTGGTTATGGTGGTGGATAGCCCTTGGTGTCACATCGAAAATATGCGAGTTTGGTGGGGGTGGCTGTGCGTGGGTGGGAGTGGGTGACGAAAATGTGCCTTCTAGCACATTGTTTTGTTATGGGAAGGCCGCAAATGCTTCAGATTGTTTCAAAATAGGCGCGCCGACTGTGTCGGTGAGTCTAGAAGGTTCCGGAAAAACCTGTCCTAGAAAATTCTGGAAGGAGAAGGTTCTAGAAAATTTCCGAAAGTTCTAAAAGGTTCTTAACCGAGTGGCGGAACGTGTCGGTGTATCTAGAAATCTACGCGTGCGAAGCCGTGCGGGCACAGCTAGTATATGTATATAATAATGAATTAGTGTACTCTTAACTTGCCGCTAGGTGCCCCTGACTGGACGGAACAGTCGTCTGCGCCGGGACGAACCTTACAAGCAGATATGATCGACTGACGTATTGTGGTCGCGCGCTAATCTTGATGCAGATAGCTCCCACAGCCGTACTAATGTTCCTCTCACGCGGCGCGGGTCCGCATTTAATTCTCACCCCCGCGCAGAAGGGCTCCTCGGCTGACGGCCATCGCGGGGCTCTCCGATGCTGACGGTCCGTCCCTCGCTACCCGGGGAGGGCCGCCGCTCGACGTACAAAGCAGTCCGGCAGATTACACGGAGATAAGGCGGCAGTTATGTATTTCCATTTGTTTACGGGAACAATGGCGAAAAACAGAACTAGCGATGGAAGATTTTCAGCGATTATATAATTTGCTCATGTTGATTTTTAAATTTTAATCGTGAACATAAATAACATAGATATATCCAAAGCGCTTTTTTGCAAGACGTGTTGAGCCACACAATAGAAGGCCATACCGAATAAATAAAGGCGGCTTATCACTCCCTTTCTTTTAGCTCGTAAAAAAACTTTGGATCGATTTTTAACCCTTTTCCCGTGATCCGATCGAGCTGAAACTTTGCAGGCAGACTCGTGGCGACGATAGAAACGACCTAACAAATTTTTGTTTAAAAAAAATTAATTATTATAGTATAATTTGGGCTTTTTCGAAATTTTAACGTTTTTTTTTCAAATTGGAAACAATACAAACGAGAAAGGAGCCCGACACGTGATGACTCGAGCCATGGGTCCGATCATTCATCAATTTATCGGTGGTTTACATTTGAACTCCACCTTAAATGAACTATCAAATTATAGCAAAACATTTTAAAACTGTAGAAAAATATGAAATACAGTAACTAAATTCAAGTAAAAATATTATAAAAATATATTTTTACAAAAATAAATTATACACTTGGGTTTAAACATTAATTACATGTTTAGGAATAAAAATAAATTCGTTAATATTATTTATATTAGTAATTTATATTAGTGTTTTCTGCATGGACCTATTACGACTTACAGCATAATTTCGGTACATAAGACGCACCACTATTTTAAGTAGGTTTTTCGGGGTAAAAACTTGAATCTTGGGGTTCAAAAAATATTGTATTACTTTGTGATAACTATTATACATTCAGAGATATTAATCTCCAATTAATAATAAATTTGAGTTATTTCTATTGTAGGCGAGTTTTGATTAAAAATTAAAGGTAGGTAGGTAGGTATATAAAGAGATTCCTTATCATTATTTTTTTTTAAATATATATGCGAACACGGAATGCATGTCATATGAATATTTTTAGTATTCTCAAAATAAGTTTGTATAATGACATATATTTATGTTTGTGATATGAAATAGGACTAATTAACGAACCACCGACCATCAGATCACTAGGCGAGCGTCATGGCCACTACACCAACAAGCTACTAAGGCGTTTTACCTAAAACGCGATGGTCAGATTATATTAATAAAATTGATGACCAAATCGGAAGATCAAATCGGAAAATTGATTATCAAAATAACTACACGAGATAGCAAGCTATGGAAAAAAATGGAATCCAAATTAATTAATTCGGAATATTTTGAGTTTATTCAAAATTTTCAATAACAATACTGGATATTATCCTCACGAGGACATAATTGATCAAGATATATTATAGATTTCTCATAGAGACAAAGCATTTTTTCTTTATATGGGGAATTTGGTATGAAAATTTTTTTAAATCACCCAAAATAATATTTATATACCTTAATTTAGACTTAGGTTATTCCCCATACAAGAAACAATAGCTTCGTCTCTGTGAGACATCTATAACATAATATTAAATTTTCAAAGCAAGAAAACACTTTGTGGCTTGACATTATGAGGCATTTAAGAATAAATTAAATACTAAGTTTTAAACCACTTTATTGCTATATGTTTGTCAACTAGTTTCGGTTCAACTCAACCTTCTTCAGGACACTTATAATATAGACTAATCTAAGTACAGAAATTTATAAATTGACACTCTGACCTTAGCTGTTTTTCTTTCCCCCTTTATAAATTTCTGTACTTAGATTAGTCTATATTATAAGTTTTTTTTTTTCAATTGATTGAGCAACATTTTAGATTGACATTTTTAAGAAAAAAATAATTTTTCAAATAATTTGGATAAACAAGGAACAAACGACATTTCATTCGAATTTTTTGACAGTTGTACAGCACCCTGATGTAATTTCTGAAACATGTTCGTGAAAAAAACTCACAAAAGTAGATATATACAAATAAAATAATCAATATTTTTTTATATTATAAGTGTCCTGAAGAAGGTTGAGTCCAACCGAAATTAGTTGACAAACATATAGCAATGAAGTGGTTTTAAACTTGGTATTTAATTTATTCTTAAATGTCATCTATAACATGTTTTGATTAATTAATCAATGTATGAATCAACTGGACGCAGATCGGAAAGTTACTTTAGAATGATTTTAAAATCACTAAACTTAAATAAAGTTCGTTCAACGTTAGATTTATTTTTATTCCCTTTATATCAACTCGTGGCGTCTGCTTGCTTGCTTGCCTTTGGATCGATTTTTAACCCTTTTACCGTGATCCAATCGAGCTGAAACTTGGTAAGTAGACTGGTGGCGACGATCAAGAAGATCTATCAAATTTTCGTTAAAAAAAAATAATTATAGTATAATTTCGGATTTTTAGAAATTTTATTGGTTTTTTCAAATTGGAATCATTAGAAAAGTTTGATTACGGCGGCCCGATAACGTCTCGGAATATTTTCTAAATTTGAATTACTCCGTCGGTCGAATGTCGAAAATCTAAATTGACCGACAAATGTTTTTAGAATTTAATCTTCAAAGCATGAAGCTTTGACTACCGGACGTGCTATTTGCATTGGAAAAGTTTTGCGTAGACAAGGACAAACAGATGCTGATGATGAAAGCTCTTTGCCCTGTGAACATGGCATCGACGATTATGTGTAAGTATAAAATAAGTGTTGAGTTTTATTTTGAATTTTACAGTGTGCAAAACTTTAAATCGTTTTCCCCACATTTCACGTTTTCAAAGTCGGTGTCTATCATAACTTCAAAACTACTGCACCGATACTTTTGAAATTTTGAATACTATTTCTGTACATAATTTACGAGGTAACGCTGTCGAGTTTTTTTCAAATTTGTTATTAATTTTTATTTTTTAATAACAAATTAGTCGATATTTTTCGCAAAAAATCGCGTTTTTCCCTTCAGTGTTCCAAAAAATTGAAATTTCAAAAAACCCTCCCAGCGTTACCTGGGAAAATCTATTATCTAACGAATGAACTTTGATTTTTTGATTTCAGATGATCTAGCACCAAGTTATGATGGACACCGCAATTCTACTTTTTTCCGAGACACGTCCAAATAATTGCTGCCATTGCCGTATTTCTTAATATTTCGTCTTGAAAATTTTACACAATATTCTTCAAATATCATACTTCAATGTACTATTGGTTTTAATAAAGAGATTTTAACTGTGTCGTCACAAAAAATTCACAAAACATGCCTTTTTTTGTACGAATTAACCTTACCCCCCCCTTAAAAGGCGCTCCCGCGAAGTTGCGTTCCCGATGGCCGAGTTTTCCAGGGGTGGTCTGCGCGCGCGCGGGAGCCACGCGGTCGGATTCCTACAACATTCCCGCGCGGGTCGCGGCGGCGGCGGGACCCTCGGGAGGCGCCGCTCCTGTCAGGGAATCCGGTCCTCGATATCCTCCGCACACAACACTACCTTCGCGATATTCCAACCGGCTTTTTAAGAGATTTCACAACAGGCATGAGGACAGTATCAAAGAATATATGATTTTAGAGAAGAAAATATTTTGAAAGGATTCCTAAAAAAACTTACCCATAAAAACCAAGTTTTTATAATACTCCCTTTTTTTGTAAAATGTAACAACAATTAAAGACGAATTAAAACATATAACATAACCCTATACTTACAGTAATTTAATATATTTCTAAAATGTCAGATGTTTTGAGCTTTGATAAGACACTTCATGCTTTGAAGATTAAATTTTAAAAACATTTGTCAGTCAATTTAGATTTTCGAAATTCGTAGTGAAGTACCTATTATGTATACCGACGGAGTAATTCAAATTTATAAAATATTCCGCGGCGTTATCGGGCCGCCGTTGCTAGTAATTAAAGTTTTGTAATGATTCCAATTTGAAAAAACCAATAAAATTTCTAAAAATCCGAAATTATACTATGATTATTAATTTTTTTTAACCAAAATTTGATAGATCTTCTTGATCGTCGCCACGAGTCTACTTGCCAAGTTTCGATTGGATCACTCGATTGGATCACGGGAAAAGGGTCAAAAATCGATCCAAAGTTTTTTTTCATGGCAGGCCGGCAAGCAAGCAAGCAGACGCCACGAGTTAATATAAAGGGAGTAAAAAGTCATCCAGTTTGGATAAACGCATTGAGATTAATAAGATTTTCAATAAAATTGTGCGATCCGCCATTTTAACTGAAACACCGGTCAGAGCGAATGACGTCACGCCTCAGTACCCATCACCGTGTCTTTGAACCGTTGCCATAGACACAATGCAATGTTTACGGAGGCTTGACGTCACGTAGACGGAATGGCAGCTGCGGGCGTTTTTGCGCGAAATTAAAATATGTAGATGAAAATGCAATTATTTGCGTAAAAACTTAGTTTATTATTGAAATAATGTTATTTTCGGTAATAGTAGACGTGTACTTACAATATAAAATGTTATTACAAAATCTGTCATCATGCCTATTGCTAATAGGATACATTCTTAAAAATATTTTAAAAACTTTACCTAAACAAATAGAAGTGGTACACAATACTTAACAAGTAGATTTTTATCTAAATTATGAGTCAAATTTAATACAAGTATTTTTTATAACATCAATGTCCTAATATCCAAAGATATGGAAATAAGCGACTTTTTCAATATTTCGGAACTATCTTCGGGTTGGACTAGAACTTCTTTTTTAGATAGAGATGCGACTATGGAATACTATCGCATCAATATTTTTACTATTCTCAAACTAATCTAAAAGTCTTTACTATCTTTTCTTAATTTCCATTGACTAGACTAGAACATGTCAATAAAAGATAAAAATTGGCTATTGGGCCTCATGGTGGTATGTCTATTGTAGCATTGAAAATAAAACAACCAAAAATGACACAATGCAAAAATATTACATATAATGTTATTTTAGCTTTTGCAGTGAGTGTACACAACAAGTTATGTCAAAAGTATAAAAATAAAGATATTTTTAACATGAATTCATTTAAAATATAATACGGTCCCCTGGTTTCATGATAACCAATTTTTTATACGCGAAATGCCATTATCTATATACACGTATTTGTAAAACATAGTGTGCTATTATGGTTTAATAATAATTTTTAATAATACTTTTAATATATATGTACCGCTAAATATTTGAAATGTAGGCTCGTTAAACATTTTAAAAGAGGGCGGTGAAATAAAGCGCGGATAAGGATCTTGGCAGATGTGAGACGCGGCTTTTTAAATACTATAGCATAGCTTTTAATATAGAGGAAGAGCTGCGTGACGCCAGGCTGCCGGAACAAGCGGATTAATTGGGGATAACTCCAATGAGGCGTGACTCCGTCAGTATCATCAGGAATTTAACAGCTTATTTTAATCGATTATAAATTATTTCGTGTAAAATTCATAAATAAATAAGCATAAATTTGTCTTACGCCATTGTTCACTCTCTGCTCACATACGGCGTTATCGGATGGGGAGGTTCTTACAAAAAAATTAAAGAATCATTATTAAATTAATACTGAAAAAAATTCTACCTTTTCAACAAAAGATCTTTTTAAATTGTTTCCAGTACCACACGTGGATTATGTTTTCAAACATGTTTCCATATTGAAAATATGCAAAGAAAATAACCTTACAGGAAACCAAGAATATTTCAAGCTTGTGAGAAATGGAAACCAATTCGTAATGCCTAAATTTAAAACAACCCAAATGCAGAACCACTATATTTATATAAAGCCATTAACTACTACAATAATTTACCAACCGAGAAACGCTGTATCAGTAACCTTTCAGAGCAAATCAAAAAAATTAAAACCTTCCTAAAATCAAACTTAAATTCATAAATCAGCTTCTCTGATGAGGTCTACATAACAATAGAGTATTTTAATAAAAATTCAATTTAAATATACAAGACTTGTATTTGTACCATAAATTAAATCAAATAAAAAAAAATAATTAAAAAAAAATCATTGTATAAGATGCCTTCTTAAATCTTCATTGGGTTCATCTTCGTCTCTTTACTAGCTACAATATGATTTTGAAATAATAACCTTTAATCAATCATCATCAAAAGCCCAACAGCCCATAGTGGATCACAGCATCCAGCAATTCTTTTCCACCACTTTCTGTGTTATCGTGACTGTTCACCAGTTGATTTCCTCGTTCTGTCAGCACAGTTCCTCTTCCTCTTTTTCTAAGCCAATAAGGTTGCTTAAGTTCCTTTGCTGGTTGCTGGTCTTCTGTTCACTGTACATGACCTCACCAGTGTTGGATACCAACTTGGATTGATTTGACCACCCTGATATCATCGTACATCGTAGAGCTCTGTGGTGTCATATCTTCGCCTTGTCTTAATCAGAACAAATATTCTACGAAGAATTTTTCTTTAACCCACAACCAAAAAAGAGACATTTCGGTTTCTTTTGATCAATAAGATAGTATTTAACATCATCTTTATGTTAAATTTTGGAGAAATATTTAGAAATCATACAAAAAAGTATATTTCTGCATATCAATTTTCCATTATTTTAAATTCTACGTAAATGCAATCGATTGAATACATATTTTTATTAATTATAACTTACACGCAAATACTTAGTTAATATCGGAATTAATTCATCAATGAAGACAAAAAAATCGAATCAATTATTTTATTAATCATTATTTTAAATTAATAAAAATTATTAATCTCATTTTTTTTCAGATCCTAATTACTATACCCTTTACCTGTAGAGTATGTATGTGTAATAAAGTATTGAAGATAGCGAAGATTTTCAAAAGAATTTTTCGTATTATTTACGTGATAAGCGAACATTAAAAAATCTAAGACATCGCAAAGTTTAAAAGAAAAGGCACAAGTTAATGACGTTAATATTTCAAAGATTATGTATCCTAAGGCGGAATGTATACTTAAAAAGCCAAAGTGGGCGAAGGATTTTCCGACTTAACAAAGTGGATAAGTTTAATATCCGCACAGAAATCAACCCCTGACAGATGACGCAGCGCAGTGAAGCCCTCTGATATTTATTACAGCTAATCATTCGTATTAAACTTTTTTTAAACTCCGGTAATATTTCCATACCTCCCATCCCTTATCTCGTCTGCCGCCCCGGGCTGTACTAGAAGAATATATCAACCTACCCAGACGGGAAAAAATCTACCCCGAATGTATATATATACACTCTCTCGTTTTATTAAGCCAACTATGTACTGTGTACGTATAACAAGCATCTACGCTTGAATAGTACCGGAAGATAGCATCACTTTGGGATAAAGTTTGGAGCAGTTAATCATTTTGAAGAGAAATGAAAGTGGGTTTATTCTTAATTTTTATCAACCCCAAAGGCCCGACCATCAGCTCCAAGTTGTTAAAAGAAGTAAAATGCTACATACCACAGATAGAAACTTTTATAACTACAATACATATAAAATTCCGTCACTTTAATTCAACAAATCAGCACAACACTGCAAATAAATAATATTTTATATTTTTTAAATAAGCGGGCATTAGGCATATCACGAATTCGCGGGAACTTTATGGAAAGTTTTATCAACTTCGGAAGCGATGCCGCGCAAGAAAAAGGGAACAGCATCCGGTCCGGGGGCAGAGGGATGGATCGGGAAGCCGGGAAGATTTATGGCATATTCAAAAAATATTTATCCCAAATTTGTTCCTCATCAATTTGCACTCGGAAAACTAGCGCTGTGGTAATACTACTGTAGAAGTAACATATTACACATCGGGATATAAGGGACTATTTCACCAACTCAGTTTAAGTTCGGATTTAAGTTCGACAGATAAAATGTATACTTTATTATGCCGCGATTAAAGTAATTAATGGCAAAAATACACACAATTTAAGATAGATATAATAATGACAGGTGACTACAATCATCAGATGAATTGTGCCGAAGAATTGATATTTATAAATCTCTAAGACTGTAAATCCAGGGATAGTGTAATTCTTATTCTGTATATTAATATTTCTATGCTCGTATTTTGTGCTAACTTTTTAAATGAAATTTTAAGTGTTACTATCTAAATAAAAAAATAAAACGCCATTTTTTTACCTTAGATATACGATATAAAACTAGTGAAAAATTATTCAAAAATTTTCACCCATCCAAACGCCTCCATTTCCCGATTGTGAATATAATTTTAACACATGGTTGTTACTATCACAACTTAAGTCTGCTTCGTTTATAAAACGACCTACTGGAATAATAATATATTATTTTGTAATCACCATAAAAATGTAGGCAATAATATTCAACATAAATATATTTTTCAATTCAATTTTTTAACCAATTCACGGTAATGTTTCAAGTCCATTTTAACACAGTTAATCAAAAATTGTAAAACACAAACGCAGTACATTCAAAAGTTTATTTTAATGTAAATTAAAACTATTCACTTCTATTAATATTCCGTCGTAATTTCACCTGCATATTTACCTTTCTTCGGGGTTAGAAATGCACTATTTTATAACTGCAATCAGATTGATGCAATCATAATACACTGACAAATACGAGTTTATACACCCTTGTGTAAGGGTACAAAAATCAAATTGAAACAAAATGATTAGAGTGAGATTGTAACGATACGTACTCATTCGGAAAATATAAAAAGCAAGTGGTTTAAATATTACGAAAAGATCGGCGGAGAGACAAAAAAATATTTAGTAATTCGTACAAGAGGACATTACGGAGAATCAGGCAAGGGCTGAGATAAGAGAATGAAATGACCTCCGCAAAGAACATTACCTTTATCTGACAATCCCGCACAAATCACAATGGGTTTTTTCCGGTCTTCCGTCATCCGTCTTTTTTCTTTTCCCCCAAAAGGTGTCCGCTGGGCGTTATATGCAATTAATATCACAGGTGCCAGCCCTGCCGGCCAGATAAGGCCCGATGCGGGAGCTCCTAATCTGGGGCTATATTAGTTATATTACCAGGGCCGGACATTCCGCCCTCCAAGGTTCGCAGCGATGCCCCGCAAACGAATCGGCGTCAAATTTCTCGGGACATATTTTAAAATTATATATTTATTAATTACTTCCTTTCTTTTAACTCGTGGCGTCTGCTTGCTTGTTTTATTACGAAAAATCTTTGGATCGATTTTTAACCCTTTTCCCGCGATCCAATCGAGCTGAAACTTTGCAAGCAGACTCGTGGCGACGATCAAAAAGATAAATCAAATTTTCGTTAAAAAATAATATAATAATAATCATAGTACAATTTTAGATTTTTAGAAATTTTAATGATTTTTTTCGAATTGGAATCATTACAAAAGTTTGATTACTACCAACGGCGTCGGCGGCCCGATAACGTCACGGAATATTTAAAATTTGAATAACTCCGTCGGTGGGTATAATAGGTACTTCACTACGAATTTCGAAAATTTGTGATAATTGGTTCACACTTCGGGTTTTTAGGAAGAAATCAAATAATAAAGAGATATTTTTAGAGATTTTTGACATAGATATTTGTCTAGACATGTTTCATTTTCAGTCAATCAATTATTACATTATGGTAAACTTAATTTTTATGGGTTAGTTTTTTTATTTTTCTCGTTTACTTGCACCATTCACGGCAATATATTTATACAGGATGACATGCGTGCATGTATTACATTATTTATTTTTATCATGGGTAAGGTAAGATGTGGGTAGATTTAAATATTAAGTAAATAATTGACTCTATTTAAAGGTCTATAGAGCTTTTCATCCCCTATGAATATGCTTTAATTGGTGTTTTTCTACAAATAAAATAATTACTATTGCGCTTTTTAACTAACGATGAGCACTTTCCCGCATGTTATTTTATACAAATGAGGCAATTAAGAACGAGAAGTTAGAATAACATTAAAATAAAAAGAAAGAAAAATGGACAAGTGAGGTATACATCGAATAAGATTGTCCATTGGATTGTTATTAGCAATGCTCCGACACGGTCAAACAGGTCAATTATGTACTACGATAAATTATTTCCACTTGCAATAGCCGAGACAAAATGGTAGATAGTCATCATCGTAAATATTTTTACTTTAAATTGTTGTGATGTTATAATAATTTATCCAAAAATTACTTTATACGAAGCCATACCGTTCATTGATTAGTATTGTAAAAAAAATATTCCATAATATCAATGATTACTAAGGTAATTAAGGCAAACCACGCGAAAAATTATATGTTTAATTATTACCATTAGCGTAAATTATCAACTTTATACATTTTATAATCCTATTAAGTAATCTTACAAATACATACGTATTCCATATTTTAAAAATATAATTTAACATTCAAAACAGGTAGGTATATAAAAAATAGGATCACAAAAATAATTTTAGATAAAAATCAAAATTTTATTTTTTAATCAATAGAATGGTGTTTCCGGTATCACTTTAAGAAGAAAAAAAATTTGGACTTTGGGATCACCCCGTAGTAGTGCGAGTGCTAGTGTCACAGAAAAGTCTCCGTATTTATTCGCACCTGAAGTCAGCGAAAGGCGGTTAATGAATTGGGAAATCGAACAAAGCTACGCCCCTGGCCGGGAGCGAGCTAATACGCAATCGGGGAAGGAGCGAGAGAGAGGGCGCTAGCTAAGCCAAAGCACAATGATTTATTATTTTTATCAGGGAACCAGAGAAGAAAAAGTGGTATGAATAAAAAGAGATGCGGCTACACTCCCGTGTGTCTGTGTCGCTTCCTACAAGTTCGCACACACGGCCCAAGTGGGTGTCCGGATGCAGATTACTCGCGAGCCAAATGATTCATGTCTCCCGGCGAATATGAGAGGGATGAAATCGCTACCAGCTTATTTATTTACATATTACACCCCAAAGTACACCCATGTTCGGGAATTCTTTGAGATTCGCTGCCGCAGATGTGTACCGGTTGATTTTATCATTTGTCAATATGCAAGGGCAGTTTTCCTCCCAAATTACGAAGTCCCGGAATTATTTCTTCTGACTACCTGACTGACTATGTTTAGATGAATAAGATGTAACAAATATACAAGAATTAGCGATGTGGTAAAGCAGCTAAAGGTGATGACAATCAGGCAACAAATGATACGAAATGTCCCAGTCTTGATACATAAAATAAAAACCGATTAGTTCCAATATACATGTATAAAAATATGAAATACAATTTCGAGGTCCACACTTATCCCACGAGAAGTAGAGGGGATTTTAGGCTTCCACAAACGAAACTGGCAGGAACACAAAATAGTTTGTACTATAAAGTTCTTAAATTGTTCAATGAACTGCCAGCAAATGTGAAAGAAGTAAACAATTTCACTACTTTTCGTAGGTTAAGTGCAAAAAATGTGAAAAGAAAGTTAAATATATGATCATGTTATGTTGTCTCATGTTAATTTTATATTTATTTTTTTAATTTCTTTACTTTGTGCTAGATGTGAAAATGTGTCTCTATTATGATTATTTATATTGATATATTTTTATAATATGTAGATTTAAGTGTTATATTAATTTGTTTTAATTACTAGATGTAAAAATGTGTTCTTTTTATAACTAAATAAAAAATATACAAACAAACTGAACTGAAAAATTTTAACAAAAATATTGCAATTTTCATAGTAAATAGGAAAATTCTAATTATCATACACAGCCGCTGGGGTTGGTATATTCATTTTTATTTCATGGGCCGTATAGGAAACAAATAATTAAAATAATTTTAAAAAAGTTGTTGAAAGAACTGACACTCATATACATACCTTAATATTCACTAGCATACTTCACTTTTGTGCGACATTTATTTTTGATTACAAAAATTATATTAGGTCCTTACATATGAAATTGGCGTTTAGTATGGGAGGAACATAAAGCCGATTTTTTTTAATTATAATATATTTATTTAATCAAAGTATGTACCATTGCTATCTATGCACTTTTGCCATCTCATAGGTAGTTCATTGATCCCTTTACTAAAAAAACCATTCGGACGGGAATCAATAAAATCTTTGAAGGCGGTTTGGACTGCCCCATCGGAGTTGAATTTTTTCCTTTGCAAGAAGTTATCCAAATTTCGAAAAAAATGGTAATCTGTTGGGGCAAGGTCCGGAGAGTACGGTGGATGTCTTAGACATTCCAATTGAAGCTCTTCTAATTTGGTAGCCGTCTGTTGTGCAGTGTGTGGTCTAGCGTTATCATGAAGCAGCAGTGGCCTAGAGCGATTAACCAGCCTCGGTTGTTTAGCAGCTAGCTTTTCCATCATGGTTTGCAGTTGCTGACAATAGACATCTGCCGTAATCGTCTGGCCAGATTTAAGAAAGCTGTAGTGAACGACACCAGCACTAGTCCACCAAACGCTCACAAGTAACTTTTTTGGAGTCAATTTTCGCTTGGGGCATGGTTTGGCTGGTTCGGCAGGGTTCAGCCATTGCGATGAGCGCTTCCGATTATCGTACAGGATCCACTTTTCATCACAGGTAATGATTCGATTTAAAATCCCTTCATTATTGTGCCGGTTGAGTAATGCAACGCAGCAGTCAACGCGCGTTTGTTGATTTGCTTCACTCAATTCGTGAGGTACCCACCTTTCAAGCTTTTTCACCTTACCAATTTGCTTCAAGTGGATTAAAACAGTTTTATCACTAACACCGCAGCCTGCAGCTAACTCGGATGTGGTTTGCGATGGATCCGCTTCCACAATAGCCTTCAATTCTTCATTATCAACTTTGGTCTCCGGCCGTCCACGGGGCTTGTTCTGCAGGTCGAAATTTCCAAAACGAAAACGTTGGAACCAAAAACGCACTGTGTTTTCTTTTGCGGCACCGTCGCCATACACATCATTAATCCTTCGAGCCGTTTCTGCAGCACTGGTGCCACGGTGGAACTCGTACTCGTAAATAACGCGATATTTAAAGTTTTTCATTTTGTAAACTGAGTGACGCAAAGAAAAAAACAATTGAGGAAAAAACAAATGAATTATAATTTTAAAAACACAAATACATGGGTAAATAGCTGTATAAATTTGGATTTGGAATTCCTAACCAAAGAGAAGATATTTAAGATCAAATTTGCCAGTACGGCAAAACGCCAATTTCATATGTAAGGACCTAATATTAATTCGAGTATTATTATTATTATAACTAACACAAACATTTTTGAGGGGATGTTTTTAATTGATAACGTGTTTGTTGATCTAATGATAAGTCACTCTCCTAGTGATCAAGTGGTCGAGGGTTCGAGCGTCGTTCCAAGAGGCCGCCAAGTATATTATATTCTATTTTCGGTTTTGCAAATAGTAAAATTAGTGCTGCGACTCACGTATTCTGTGCACTCATCTTTATGTACTTGAATAAGAATAACAAATACGTATGAAAATTATGTAGAGTAAATATTAAAAACTTAAATTACTTACCAGTTCGGCCACATCGGATCGTACAAGATGGTACAGGATAGAGAAGAGAATGATTGAACTTACCTGAAAAGAAAAAATACAATATTAGTCGAACTACAAAGTAAAAAAGTAAAACTTAGTGTATTTTGAATATTACTGGAATGAATCCATTTTCTATGAAATATTAGGTGGAGAGGCATTTTTAGAAAAAAAAGTGCTGTTAATGATGATTAGTGATGCAACGAATACTACTTTCACGAATACGAATACGAATGTCAAGCCTACTACTCGGCGAATACGAGTACGAATAATTCAACAAGATAATAAATAATGCACCACTGTTCTTTTTTTACTAAGAGATTTAATAATTATAGTTACCACCCGCAAATTTCAAAAAATCAGAAAGCACAACATTTCTTTTATCCGTTCATACATTCCCAGCGGTCGAAAATAAATATAACTTTTTTCACGCTTACGGGAGGTCATGTTATTACATTTAATTTGAAATTATTATTTTATAAGAGTTAACACGAAGAAGTTAAGAACGAACAATACGTAATACGTATTACATACATGGAATGAGCACCTAAACTTATTAATAAGCCAACGAAACTAGATTAAAGGACTCATGTTATGCTGTGAAACAAGTAACAATTGACAACTTGAGAACTCAACAAATCCATTCATTTAATGTTAGGAGAATCCCCGAAAACAGAGTGCGTAGGCGTGTTCGGATACACAGTGCACAGCCAAACGCGTTGCGTTCAGTACTAAATAGTCTGTTTTTAATATTCGTGATTATATTCGGCGAATACGAATATTCGTATTCGTAACATCGTTTTTCGAAGTTAAAACATCAAACTATTTTTCTTAAGGTTTCAAGACTTTGGCTATAGTAAAATGTTAAAATATTAAAATGTCTGCGGTTTCACATCCATAAATGCAAATATTAACAATTCATTTATTCGCCATTTTAGTCTCAGGAGGGGTTTCAAACAATAGTTACTAAATGCAATTTGAACATCGATATCGTTGCGCTAAAAAAAATATTTCCTTGTTGAAGTCTCACGCAACCCAAAAGGTCGATAACCAATACATACATACATTCGCTGTGTGTGATAAGCTGTTACATTGTATTGTTACTCGCCAAATCAAATTTCTGTCGCAAGAAATCTTAACTTCACGAACACTCCCACATAAGCCTCTTCCAAACGGAATATTTAAAAATGAGCTCGAGCGAAATAGAGGAACGTAGCGGAAAACAACCGTAATTGTTCGCTACTGTTATCACAAATTAGTAAGATTTAAAAAAAATCTTACTAAGTGCCTTGTGGCTTAACGGAATACTCGTATCCCAGATCCACACTGCACAGTGGGCCGTAAAAACGATAACTTTTTTTAAAATTTTATTTATTCTCCATTGTCGATCAAATCAAAAGATAGGAGTTTAATGGCGTTACTTATGCGGACCTCTCCACGGGCTTGCCACAACAATAAAGAGGATGTTTGAATACATTAATGTTGTTTGTAATGGACCCTCACAAATATTAATTATAAACATTGATAATATTATACATCGTGAGAAATTTCGATCTGTAAAACTGATCGGGTCGCTCCTTAATAAAAACACGATACATCAGCTAGATAAAGTTCGTATTAATTTTATAAAAGACTCCATCGTATATAAAGATCTAGTATCGAGTAATAAATATGGGGTCAACCTGAGTAGAGTGTATGGTCACCTTGCTTCATGTGTGGGGTATAAAAGCAAAGATAGCAATATCCAAAAAAAATTTAAAATGTTTTCAATGCAGTCACCGAAGATTAATAATTTAAAATAAACAGAATTCTAGATTGTATGTATCTATTCCTTCCATAATCATGTTTCTTATCAGAACATTATATTATATATTAGTATTATTATATATTAGCATTATTTTTTATTTTATATTACTGCCTTTACTTTTATACTACACATATTACCTCCATACAATCCATACAGTCGGTTAACTTTGACGGAAACACTAATAAATAAATAGAGGAAAAACTTAAATTTAAACTAAAACTAAAAATTAAGTATCATTCAATCAACTGTTTTTGGTGTAGGATAATTTTTGTACACAATAACAAAAAATTATAACCTACATACAATATCTGATTTTATATAAAATTCAGATATATCGTTAACCTCGTTGTAACATTTATATCTAAGATTAAGACGTTAAGGTGACAGAAACGCAGGAAGATAGGTTGTTCATATTAGATAAGCTTGCGTACGTAGACTAGTATATTTATTTAATAATAAAAAAAATAACAAAATTGACGCTCTAGAAATTTGGTATTCACGACTCCCTTCTATTATACGCTTTAATATGTCTTCCGCATTACAAAGTGCAAGAATAATCTATTATCCACGACTGTTCTAAGAATATCCAAACAAAAAATTACATTCACGAAAAACTACTTAAAAATAATATTGCTTAATACTGTAGCCAAAAATAGATATCACATTACCAGCGGTGACATCTATGTCCTGTTTCACGAGGATGACAATTTTTAACTGTAGATGGCGTTAGCGTACCCAAGTCAAAGTGAAATGTGAAACGTGATATATAAATAACATATAAATACAAATAATTAATATAAATTAACTTTGTTTAAACCACTTATTTATTGAAAAAAATCAACATGTTTCAAAGCCAATGGCTTCTTCATCAGGAAAACAAAAATAATATTTAAAAATCGAAGTGTAGATCAAAATATTAAAAAGTTATATATGGAAAATAATAATATAAAGTACCTAATTAATATGAAAATAAATTTAAAAGATAACTATTTGCAAAAAGGACCTGATTATTTATAATATTCAATTTACTATTTACACTCTTTCTTATTTCCAAAATTTCTAATTTATCAAATTGTGATTCTGTATAATGTGTATGTAAAATTTGTAAACCCTTATTAATATCAAAAGAATGACCCGTAGCCAAAAGATGGTTAGCAAATTCAGAATAATTATTACTATTTAAACACCTTAAGTGTTCTTTAATTCTAATTTCAAAATTTCTAATTTTTGTGGTTTAAACAAAGTTAATTTATATTAATTATAATTATGTTACCACAAAATAAATTTGCTACATTTGAAGAAGAAGATATAAATACAATTTCCAAAAAATTGATAGAAATGGTGGTGGAATCGTGAACGTTACATTGTTTAAAGTGATCATTTAAGCCAGCGATGTGACAGGTAGTAAGTCCTATAAACACCCAGAGACTTCCATAACTACTATTTTTTTACTAAATTGCTTCGTCTCTGTAAGACGTCTATAATTCATCTTTATCAAAAATCATATTGTTGTGAATATGCAAAAGGTGTTGTACCTACTTATTTTTCGTCGGACGATACAAACGCGAGTGTATTTATAAGTAACAACTTGCAGGCCGGCCACAGTACGCTCGGTTCCCCTATCAAATTTCGACCTTTTCAATGAATCATTTACAGATTGTGATCTCTCCCAGCCCCAGCCTCCAGCCCCCAGCCATTGTGCACTTGATCAATGGACGCTGGACAGAGTTCGCCTCGTCAACATATTCTTGAGTCCTACTTCATTATTTTGTACTTTCATTGCGGAATGCTTCAACACAATCGAGATTCCGCTACCTACGCCATCTTTTATTTAATCGACTTTTTTTTATTGAAATTGAGTTTAGGCCGAATGGTTAATGTAAAAGTTTAAAATCACGTCACTAACAAAATCTAGTACGTACCAATATTTAAGATTAATTAATTTTTACAAAGTAGAAGAAATCTTCATGTTTAATATACTTTTCTTGCATTAGATCTGGACATCTATCTTTTCGTAATAGATCTATAGACTTTCAGAAATATTTTCATATTTTAGGTGGTCTACCATCAGTTCTCCTTATCTCCTCTTCTTCTGCCCCCATCTAACAATGTCCTCCGCATTACACATTTCGCTTATAGTGGTTTTGCACATTTAATCTCTGGAAAATTTTCTTAGGCCATCCTCTTCCATCGCTCCATTGCGACCAATTTCTGATTTCCGACGATCTCTAGGCAGATTTGGGTCTAGCGACATATTGATTGTGATGGATCTGATTGAACAACAAACATAATAATTTCGTTATATGTCTGTCTGTTTGTCTACAATTTCCTGTAATGTCTGTAATTTCGTTCAAATTCACACTTGTCAGTTTGGTCATTGTTAAAATTATTTGTCTGTGTACAATACATTTAAGGTGTGTATATATGGTGAGTCCTATCTAGTGGTGTCTATGTATGTTTATTGAGTATGACGTGTTAAGTTTGAATTGTTTTGTAAATATCCCGAAATCACAACATAAAAATCTGTAAGATGTATTGTTTTTCTCGCTGTTACTTTAATTCAATATATATATATAACCATAAAAGCATTATCAAGATGTGGCAATGTAGCGTTCTATCACCTCTTCGACAAATGAAGACCCCATCGCAAGAAGTTGTTAACTAACATTCAAGTCATTTTGAGATAATTAGACATATGCATTTCGCTTATGAAAAATATGTTTTATTGCTAATTCAAGATTAATTTTTATTGATTTATGTCACTAAAATATCAAAAAAGTATTTTACAAAGTAAAAAATACGCATTTATGCACAAACAATAAAAATATACTAATTTTAACAACCATTTTTTTGCCTCTCGAACTCATTTTTAATAGAATAACACCTTTTCAAAATTAGTAAAACAAGAACATCAAACAACCCTTCAAATGCTATCCGTTTTTACTATCCATTATCCAAAATTACAAAATATCTGGCATGTTAATTAATAATACAAAACATGGTATGTAACATTTAAAATAATTGAAAAATAATATATAAGTACATATTATAATAGTCTTCAAATAAAAACAAATATATGAGAGTACTGCCAGAGTAAAATTTATATTAACCATAAATATTCCAATCAAATTAAAAGGCTTGTTAATTTTCAGAATGATGGCATGAACATGTTATTATTGAAGACAACATGTTCTTCCCATTAGTAACTGATTTGATTTTTATGAAAAAGTGTAGTTAACATGTTCATCCCTATGATTTGAAGATGTTCTAATTATTTTTAAGTTCTGAACTTATTTCTAATGGAAAGAGCGTACGATATTTAGTTTTGACGGCTTATTAAATCATTTTTGACAAAAATGTTAGTTAACAACTTCTTGCCATGGGGTCTTCAAATATAATATATAGAGTTTTCGATTCGATCACAAGTCTGAATAAAAATATTTTAAAATTTATCGTCGTATCTCATTTGAGGGTGTTCGTACTCTGCGGTGTGTGGTTACCGGCGCTGCGGGACAATGGGGACCACCGACAGAGACGCGTGGCGGCCTCTCCACCTCCTGGTACCCCGGTACCCTGGGCCAGCTCCTCTCCTCGTCACCGGGCTGCAGATGCATCCGGAGATACGGAGACGGTATGGAGGTCATCGATGAATTAAATATATTATTTGAATACCAGAATTTAATAACGCCGCATTGTCGGCTCTGACGGCAGTCATTTTTTTAAGTGTGTGAGATTTTTACGGTGTAGTTGCTTTATGTGCAGTTATTTATTCACCAAAATCAAAAAATGTTAGTAAAATTTTCTTTAAGGGAAACAAATATAAAAGTTAACATAGAAATACAGAACGACGTAAGTAAACAGAGGTTTAGTAAGGGAAAATGTATTCAAAATGTATTTTTGTAGGCGTTTTAGTTTTAGCTAAAATACGAAATCCATGTTATGTATTAATTTAATCAAGTATTTATTTAATTTAACTTTTTATTGTGTGAATTTAATTAAAATATTTGTATTGTATTAATCTAATTCAAATTTTTATAATGAACTAATATACTTGAACTCAAAATTATTAATTAATTATACTAATGAGTACCTATAGTTAAATTTTGTGTTTTATAATGAAATATGTAACTTGCCCTAAAACAGGCCTGCCTATTTGGGTAGTTACATATTTTATTGTATGATTGTATGATAATTTATTATTGCATAATTATATTTGCAATGTAATAATACAATAACCAATAAAAATATATATATTTTTACGACAGTTGACAAAATGTTTTGTAATTATTAAGGCAAGGTATTAGACTAAAATTAATAGCTTGAAATGCTATTTTTTTAACAAGCAATACAAATCTCGACTACATGTGTCACACCACCTCTGCATAGAATGTTTTTTCTTCATTGAGTATTCCTTCCTTGTTAGAGTTAAACAATCCATACGCAAACCTAGCTAGAATTAATACCTACGTAATACTCCAATATCTATAAAATGTTTACGGAACAGATAAAACTTCATAAATTTTAGATCCATTCTGCCCGGAAGAAGACTCAGTCTGTAGTCTGTCGAGGTTTTAAAATCAAATCTAAAAATTATTAATCATGATAATATATTATAGATGTCTCACGGAGACGAAATTATATTTTTGTAGAAAGTAAGTATGGAAGTCTTTGGGTATTCACAGGGCTTACGACCTATCGTACGGCTGGCTCAAGTGATCACTTTACATAACGTAACGTTCACCATTCCACCCATGATAAAATACCACGTCTATTTTTGTTTATATTTAAATTTAAATTTTACAACCTGTATGTTACGGCATCTAAAGCTTTTTCATTCCCCTTAAATAATCACAGATGTCACTAATAAGATATCTATTTTTATGATTGGAATTTTTTAGCAATATCCTTTATATGTGTAATGAGATTCTTATCAGATTAATTAATGATATCCAGTACTGTGTTCTGAAAAATTTGGACAAACTCAAAAATATTCTGTAAGAAAATTATTGTTATTTAAACGGTTTACAGTATATTTATAAATAATCGATGATGACTATCGCGTACAAGGCAGACAGCTCGAAATAACATTATTAAATTTGTAATAAGTCTGAGGAACGTATGTCGCGATGCCAGAAAGAGACTGCATGACAGAGAGAGAGAATGTATAAAAGGGCGCACGAATGTCGAGTCGAGACTCTTTTTACTACCATTGTTATAGAGACCGCATCTTACTGTATAAACGATTGTCTAAAACAGTATTATTACCGAATAAATACTTAAGAGAACGAAGTCTTTACTTGGAGCAACCTCATCCCGAAACAAGAATATTACAAAATTGATACAAATCCATATTTAAAAAACACAAATTATTTATTAGTTGAGGTTCCAGATTCCTCCGCCACCTCAGCGGCGACTTCCTGAAGAGCACTTCATTTTAGGCGCTTCACTCGCTGCTCCCTTCCTGTCGCCACCCCGCGCGCGTATTGTATCTTGATCCTTATACCGCTGAGCCGGAAATTTCAACTTTTCTAACCTTTCTCCCCGCGGGATGTATCGGGGATATCCCGTTCCTCCCCCGCTCCCGGGCGGGTGCAAAATGGCGAACTCTGGAGGGCCCTCGAATTTAAAAAAGGTTCGACCGAAGAAGGATGCCATTTTAAGCACCCTTAAAAAATTAGATATGTCAAGTTAGCCCCTTAATTGTAGAATTATGTGCGGAGGGCAATGTTTAAATTTCGACTGTGGCTTTTTGAAAAAAATATGTACATGCATTAGATCGAATGAATAATAATTAAAACAGATCGGCTCCTTTGCCAGTTGGACAAATTAAACACTCGTTTTAGAGAATTTTGAATAATATTATGTAATACATACATTTGATAAGGTGTACCGCTTCTATACATATTTAACTTAAGTTTTCAAAATATATTTTGTCTCAATTTATTTGAAAAATATGTAAAAGAGAATTAAAAAATTCTATCGTATTTTTTTCATTTAAATTAAATTCGATAAAAATATTTTAGAGGGTGTATAATGAAGTTTTCTGAAAACCATACACCTTAAAAGTATATGTACAATTCGGCATATTAAAATAAAACTTCACTAAAAACTAAAATTTCACTTCGTTAAAGGGGATTTTTTCCATTACTTCACACACAGATAAATTTTAGGTACTTGATTCTTGCAGACAGTGCCGGAAATGATTTTTAATATTACCATTTGTAGGCACTCTGCCTTTATTTACATACACGTAAGTAACACTGTGGCTTAATTAACTGTAAAAAAATTCCAACAAACCATATTTCATAATTTTATATTTTACAAGTGCGGCATCGAAATCCTTGATTACGTAACACATTTCAACAAAAACGAACAAGTTTTTTCACATTGGATATGTACGCACGGATCGAACACTAAAACACAGCGGTTAATCTGTCGATATGGCGGGTTAACAGGTCCTGGGCGACGTTAGCGGGTCCGCCGGCCGCCGCGGCGTTGCAATCACTGAGTCGTAAAAAAAATCACATAAAACTACTTACGGCCGCCCGATAAGATTATCTTGATTGGACCGGCTTATCGGCCCGCTGCGCATGAAACCGGGCGAATGCAAGTCCGGTTCGGTACTGCGTCACTCGGTAGTGCGTAGCCCTCACTGTTACGTGTTTTACGAACAGACTGGGACATTTAGGGAGGGGCCGATTTGGCGTGTGAAATTTTGGCTTTATCTTGATATCTTATCTAACTCAATACAACGTAACCCATTTTTATCTTCTGAAGTCATTATCATCTACGCATGAAAACGCCTCAATTCTCTATTATCGTATTACTGTGGATCTTTTTAATACCATTAAAGATTACCAGACGGTTTGGTAAAATATACGAATAATTTAGATCTGTTTTTTTATACATTTATTTATATAGTATTATAAAATATGGCATTCCGAAATACGTAACACAAAAGTATAAAGAAAAAACTGATTAAATTTTTCAAAATTACAAGGACATTACCTGCATACGTAAAAAACGACGTTTATACTCCTGGAAAATAAATTATCTTCATAATTAATACCGTTGTATTCACGTTTTAATCAACCATAATATTCTTTAAAATAAGTTTTTACTATCAATTTATTTCACAAATTGACATTTTTCTTATGCAAAGTTTTTTTTAATGTACGTAATTGGAATTTTTTCTAATGTGAGCTTTTCTATTTTTCTAAGTAAGTAATATTTGTTCCTACTGAGGCAGATTTTAAATTATTCTTTATACCTTAGTTGACCTGTAATCTATTATTTTTATTTCTTGTGAGATCTTTTTTAATTTTTAATAAAGAATAAAAAATCTTCTACAAAATCAGATTTTAATTTTTTAAAATTATTTACAAGTTGACATGCGTTAAAGTTTTACGGTCATACCTATCCTAGTTGATGTATGTGATTGAGATTTATAGTTTACTGTTACAAATAAATATTGAATGAATCCTATTCTCAAGCGTTTGATTTAACGTTAAAAACGTTTTTTTATGTTTATTTCTAGGCAACATAATATAAAGGTAATCGTCGTTTCGAATCTGCCTGATATCGCTCGGTTGAGCGGTCGCCAGTCAAAACTAAACATTACTAACCACCTGAACCTTCGTGGCGTGGAAGGCCCCAACATCGATAAAACATAAATGGGAACGTCCACCCATTAATACCCTTCAATAAATATGTATCGGCGGTTGTTCGATCACGTTGTGAATGGGTATCCCAATTACTATATAAAGATAATATTATAAATTCACAAGTGACCCTCATGAATTCTTTCACTTTTTAGCAATTGTCTGCATAATTTTTTTTGGTTTTTATTGTAGGTACTTTTAATTGATTTTTTATATTCTTGCAACATGACAAATGTGTCAGTAATCTAATGCAATCTGGGCCGCTAACAATGCACCTCACGGTGCATGAATAGTGATGCAAATTTGCATCATGTTTATTTAATTTCAAAATGAATTATCTTATTGAAGTTTTTTTTGATTGAATATTAATCAAAATATCTTCGATTAGAATTTTAAATCGGTTTCGCTTTTAATGCTTGTATGTTATAATTTACTTCGCGAAGATGTAGTGTCAGATACAGACGTCAAATCAAAAAACATAGGTTAATACTTAATTATTTATAATTTATAGAAATTTTCAATAAAAAGTGGTACACACCACTTTTTTATTGAAAAAAATTCAACATGTTTCAAAGCCAATGGCTTCTTCATCAGGATAACAAATGTACAAAATTAAATTTAAAAAATCGAAGTATAGATAATCAAAATATTAAAAAGTTATGTATGGAAAATGAATAATAATAAAGTACTTAACATGAAAATAAATTTAAAAGATAACTATTTGTAAAAATGACTTGGTTATTTATGATTTATAGAAATTAACTTTGTATACACCATTTTTAAATTTATTTTCATGTTAAGTAGGTACTTTATTAGTATTCATTTTCCATATATAACTTTTGAATATTTTGATTATCTATACTTCGATTTTTAAATTTAATTTTGTACGTTTGTTATCCTGATGAAGAAGCCATTGGCTTTGAAATATTTTGAATTTTTTTCAATTACAAAGTGGTGTATACAAAGTTAATTTCTATAAATTATAATTATAATGTCACCACAAGATAATTTTGCTGTGTTTGAAGAAGAACTTAATTATTTATTTAAATTAAAAATTATACTTTAAGTATTTGATTGCCTTTACGCGTCAAAAGGAAGATATGTAAAATCTACCACGTCATCCTCGACGACCATTCACCCGGTAACACAATATTACTGTTGGAGATCAACATTGTTCAACAGAAGTAAGATCGCCAATGAAAGGAGGATGATTGAAATCAGATCGCGTGGGAGAGGATCATGATTTGGAGCGAGTGTTTCGTCAGAGAGTTATTTTAACAATCGCTGTGGGAGGCGACTCCCCAGAATCTGCCTCGAGTGATCGCAGGAACTTATCAGCGTACTGCTGAACAAGTACTGCCAACCACACAATACCGTGTCAGCCGTAATGCGGATTGAGCGATAGTCAGTTTAACAGCAATATCTAAAAGCGAATAACAAGGTTCAAAACACCCACAACCATAATATACTAGCAGTTATCGCCGATTGCTTGCTGCTAGGCCCTGCGGGCGGCTGTAGGGGCCGCTGCACGGCCTCGGTATTTACAATTGGCTATCTAATTACTATTACTGCTAGGCCCTGCGTGCATTATGGCGTCGTTTTGCGACCAATTCAAGTGATGTCACAATACATCTACGTGGCTTTCTCAAGAATCGGAATTTCGAAAACGCAATATTTATTATGCTAATACAAAGATAGTGACATTTCTATTACTTAAGTACCAACCTACCCGATATTGACATATCTGCTATTTTCACTTGCAAGAAATCGAAATCTTTTTTACTCCCTTTATATTAACTCGGGGCGTCTGCTTGCTTGCCGTCAACAAACACTTTGGATCGATTTTTGACCCTTTTTTCGTGATCCAATCGAGCTGAAACTTGAGAAGTAGACTCGTGGCGACGATCAAGAAGATCTATCAAATTTTCGTTAAAAAAATTAATAATTATAGTATAATTTCGGATTTTTAGAAATTTTATTGGTTTTTTCAAATTGGAATCATTAGAAAAGTTTGATTAGCAACGTCGCGGAGGCCCGATAACGTCGCGGAATATTTTCTAAATTTGAATTACTCCGTCGGTATGCATAATAGGTACTTCACTACGAATGTTGAAAATCTAAATTGACTGACAAATGTTTTTAGAATTTGATCTTCAAAGCATGGAGTGTCTTATCAAAGCTCAAAACATCTGACATTTAAGAAATATATTAAATTACTGTAAGTTTAGTGTTATGTCATATGTTTTAATTCGTCTTTAATTGTTGTTATATTTTACAAAGAAAGAGAGTATAATAAAAACTTGGTTTTATGGGTTACTTTTTTCGATTTCGTCTAATTTAAAATATTAAAAATTTAATTTACGGCATTCAACAGCATTAAAAATGTCGTTGATATGAAAAGGAAACTGCTGAATGATACATTCACGCAAAACCTTAACCTAGAAACAGTAACTACGCATAAGGTAACTTGTGTGTTTTAACCTCACAATTTAGGCGCATATTATAAAGATGTAACCTCACGATATTAAAATGCGTTTCGCGTTCATTTCCATGTAATCTAGGCGCATAATATAAAGATGTATCGAAACACGTCTCACCTGTCAAACGGTCATATGTCAAAATTCAATATCGATATGACTCGCCAGGATTAAAAATAGAATTGATTGAGGAAAATGTGGTATTTCGTTATTTCTAATCAATAAATATCATCTTCGTATTAAATAACGCATATAATATTTCTACTTATTAAATTATATCTTAATCTGTAAAACTCAAAAAAGTCAATCTTTTTAATGTATTCCAAAATGTGTTTTTTAACTGGCAACATAAATCATTTACTTATCGCAACATCATCATTTTTAGCGTAATTAATATATGGATTATGCAATATTAAGTTTGAACTTTTTTGTATCAGAAAAGTAATAAACCTAGACGAAGAGACTGATGTGATTAAATATCAAATTATACCTCAATCAAATTGTGCAATTACTTATATATTGAACATTATTAATATATACATGCACACATTAAAAACAAATTAAGACGATTAAAACACCAATTAGAGAAAACAAAAATTAATAAAAACTAAGAAGAGAAGGAGCGTATTAATATTTTAATGAAAAATTATTTTTAAATTGAGTTTATTGGTCATTATTTAAGAAATGAGCGGCAAATGACATAGCCCATTTGATTTAATGTAAAGTTATGTTAATTTGAATTATTTCAATTTTTTTGAAATTTCATTTTACTGTTTCAATAATCATACAAAATAATCAAATACACCGGTCTGTGATTACTTAATTTTTGGGAGGAAATTTCATTGATTAAATTATTATTAAAAAAATATTTAAAAATGACATGAATAATAAAAATAAAGATAATATAAAATTACGATTTTATCTAATAATCTAAGGTTAATAAATAAAGCGAGTAAAAAAAAATTAAAAATATTATATAAGATAAGAATGTATATTGAAGAAATCAATATTTATTTAATATTATTTACAATGCGGCTGGTGTGAATGCAAATAAATTATATCGATTAATGTATATTATAGATATCTCACAGAGACGAAGCTGTATTTATTATGGGAAAGTAGGTATAGAAGTCATTTGGGTGTACATAGGACTTATGACCTATCTTTACGGTTGGCTTAAGTGATCACTTTACACAATTGTAACATTCGCCATTTCCACCCATGATAGAATATACCATGCTTATTCATTTTTTGGAAATTGTATATATGTTCAAATTGCGTGGAAAGCTTTCACATATGAGTTGTAAGCGCCATTCCATGCGGCCTGTACAAAGCCATTTTCATTGCCCTAAATCCCCACAGATGTCGCTAATGAGAAAAATCTATATATCTAAAAAATAGGTCATAAGTCCTATGTACACCCAAATGACTTCTATACCTACTTTCCCATAATAAATACAGCTTCGTCTCTGTGAGATATCTATAATATACATTAATTGATTAATAATGTCTCTGTGACAAAAATCCAGCACTGTTCTGAAAGATTTGAACAAACTCAAAATATTCTAAATTATATCGATTTACATTTAACTGCGAAATACTGGTATGTAAACCGCCCATTACGTTCGCCGGACCGAAAAAATAGCGTGTCGAATAAAATCACATGCATAATTATTGTGAAAAGATTGCCTTTATTACGTAGTGCAACTTTCAAAGACAAACGCCCAATTAACTGCATCAAAATTCCTCACCCCCGTGTCGGCTGTTTTCGGAAACCAAATTAAAGTTTACTTTGGAATTGCACGCCCCGCCCCCCACGCCAGGCGCCAGGCCAGAACTAGGAAACGGGCGCTGACATCCGAGCCAAAACCCGCAGTCGCCCTCTGCACGCCACGCGATCCTAATCGCCCGTGTTTCGTGAAAAAACTATACAACGCTATCGTCACAATCTTTGGTAAAACATTAACTTACTCACAATCCAGTCACTCTGCTCAACCAGGCTCAAATCGGTAAGGGTACGCGCGCACTAGGGCATAATGCCTCTGATCTATTTGAAAATGGATTTAGTAGAAATAGCTTGTATTTTAAATATTAGGTCCTTACATATGAAATTGACGTTTAGTATGGGAGGAACATAAAGCCGATTTTTTTTATTATATTATATTTATTTAATCAAAGTATGTACCATTGCTATCTATGCACTTTTGCCATCTCATAGGTAGTTCATCGATCCCTTTACTATAAAAACCATTCGGACGGGAATCAATAAAATCTTTGAAGGCGGTTTTGACTGCCACATCGGAGTTGAATTTTTTCCTTTGCAAGAAGTTATCCAAATTTCGAAAAAAATGGTAATCTGTTGGGGCAAGGTCCGGAGAGTACGGTGGATGTCTTAGACATTCCAATTCAAGCTCCTCTAATTTGGTAGCCGTCTGTTGTGCAGTGTGTAGGTCTAGCGTTATCATGAAGCAGCAGTGGCCTAGAGCGATTAACCAGCCTCGGTTGTTTAGCAGCTAGCTTTTCCATCATGGTTTACAGTTGCTGACAATAGACATCTGCCGTAATCGTCTGGCCAGATTTAAGAAAGCTGTAGTGAACGACACCAGCACTAGTCCACCAAACGCTCACAAGTAACTTTTTTGGAGTCAATTTTCGCTTGGGGCATGGTTTGGCTGGTTCGGCAGGGTTCAGCCATTGCGATGAGCGCTTCCGATTATCGTACAGGATCCACTTTTCATCACAGGTAATGATTCGATTTAAAATCCCTTCATTATTGTGCCGGTTGAGTAATGCAACGCAGCAGTCAACGCGCGTTTGTTGATTTGCTTCACTCAATTCGTGAGGTACCCACCTTTCAAGCTTTTTCACCTTACCAATTTGCTTCAAGTGGATTAAAACAGTTTTATCACTAACACCGCAGCCTGCAGCTAACTCGGATGTGGTTTGCGATGGATCCGCTTCCACAATAGCCTTCAATTCTTCATTATCAACTTTGGTCTCCGGCCGTCCACGGGGCTTGTTCTGCAGGTCGAAATTTCCAGAACGAAAACGTTGGAACCAAAAACGCACTGTGTTTTCTTTTGCGGCACCGTCGCCATACACATCATTAATCCTTCGAGCCGTTTCTGCAGCACTGGTGCCACGGTGGAACTCGTACTCGTTAATAACGCGATATTTCAAGTTTTTCATTTTATAAACTGAGTGACGCAAAGAAAAAAACAATTGAGGAAAAAACAAATGAATTATAATTTTCAAAACACAAATACATGAGTAAATAGCTGTATAAATTTGGATTTGGAATTCCTAACCAATGAGAAGATATTTGAGATCAAATTTGCCAGTACGGAAAAACGTGAATTTCATATGTAAGGACCTAATATATAGCTAAATTCCGCTCTCATACTTAGAGCTCGCAAAAAAAAGAAGCGGTTCTGGGTACATCCTCTAATTCGTAATCATTTGAACAACGGGCAGTGAACTTAACTATTACCCCGAAAAATTCTTCCAATATTATCGAATGATTAAAGAATTTTTTTACACAGTTACCCAGAACAGTAGTTTATCTCCGGCCTGTCGGCGAGTTATTAGCCTACTCTTGCATTGACGCTAGGGTTGTCACTTTATTTTTACTCCCTTTCTTTTAACTCGTAGCGTCTGAGATTCCGACGCATAAGGTAGACACGAAACCCGAAAGTTTCTGTAATTAGTATACCTAGTTTCTGCACTTAAATTGCAAGAACGCTGATTAACATCAACGCAGACTTTTAAAAACTAACAGTCTTTGTGATAATCAACACACCCTTTAGCACCACAAACATAAAAAAGGCATTTTTTTTAGGAAGCGCATTTTTTTTATAAAGCGGCGGCTGCGAGCGCGAATGGCACCGAAGGCACGGCCCTTACTGCCGCCGCCTTGTGCCCCCATATTCTATGTCAATGTGTGCGTCACAGTGCGTGCGTACACGGCACCGAGCACGCACGCACACATTCTAATGGGTAGCGGGCAGTTTGTATGAAGAAGTATTACTGTTCTTAGTATACTGTGGTTTTTATGAACTTTTAAAACTAGTTGGACCTTCTATCACATACAAAAATACTCCATTCAGAAATGTTTAATGTTTCTATCACTATGTTCTTTTGAAGTAATATCATACAATGGTGGCCTTCTCTCAACTTCCGTAATTAGCATTTCAATATTAAATCTTCATCCAGATCAGCAGAATTATTGCTTGTAGCCATTGTTCTTTCACATAAAATTTATTATGGTACAGCGAAACAGAGCGAACCCATGAAAACCAAGTTTTTACTATACTCCCTTTCTTTGTAAAATATAACAATAATTAAAGACGAATTAAAATATATAACATAACACTAAACTTAGAGAAATTTAATATATTTCTAAAATGTCAGATGTTTTGAGATGTCAAGATTTTGATAGATTCAATTATCATCAATATCGTACCTTATGAATTTCCAACGTCAAATGATTTAGTCAGAATCAGATTTGAGTAATGTAGAATTCTTCAAAACTAAGCAGAAATCTAAAAGAAATAAATTATTATTTGATTTTTTCCCAAAAAACCCAATTTCGCTGTCATCTGTGAACCAATTGTTTAGTAATTTTTCGAAATTCGTAGTGATGTACCTATTATACCGACGGAGTAATTCAAATTTAGAAAATATCCCGCGACGTTATCGGGCCGCCGCGCCGTTGCTAATCAAACTTTTCTAATGATTCCAATTTGAAAAAACCAATAAAATTTCTAAAAATCCGAAATTATACTATAATTATTTATTTTTTTTAACGAAAATTTGATAGATCTTCTTGATCGTCGCCACGAGTCTGCTTGCCAAGTTTCAGCTCGATTTGATCACGGGAAAAGGGTCAAAAATCGATCCAAAGTTTTTGTCGACGGCAAGCCGGCAAGCAAGCAGACGCCACGAGTTAATAATATAAAGGGAGTAAACAGATGCGTTTTTTTGCAGCTGACCGCCGCAAGCGAGTTGTAACATTTCACAGATTTTTCGCCGCTGCGTTATTTTGCCGCTAAGTGCGCGCAACACGATTCAAAACCCTTTGTTACAACACTGCGGTGCGACATTATGCCGCAGCGTTTTTTCGCCGCGCGGCGAAAAAACGCTAGTGCGCGAGTACTCTAAGGGGTTGGTCAATATTGTAAGCGGCAAAATTTCACAACCTCTATACAAGCAGCGTTATAAGTTTTTCATAACCTACGAGTCGCTTCAGCGAAATCTGTATAGAAGTAGAGTAGTTAATGAATTTATTGCGAGCACGTACTCAGCAGGTAGATTTTTCTTTGAACTCTTTCATAAACCAGGCAATCACATCGATATAGAATAGCGTTTAATGGTAAAGAAAAAGACACCTAGGCCCTGAACTGGAAAGTGTATTAAAATTTAATTTTCCGCAGAACCGAAGAATAAATTAAACTTTTCATTGAACGAATTTCAATCTTGGGAAGAATCAAAAGATATATTAAAACAGAATTGTGCAAAAATATATATATATAACGCAATAATAGTCCCCCACATCAACTTCTGCAGCAGTATACTATTTCTGGCTAATGAAGAAAAATTGAAAAAATTAACAATGCTCCAAAATATAGCATTAAGAATTATACTAAAAAGAAATCGATACACAAGAATCAAAGAGATGTTAGAAAGCTTGCAAATAATGACATTTAGACAAATAATTAAATTTAACGTACTTCTATTTATATATAAAATTATTAATGGACGCAACAATACCTCTGAATTATTAAGAAAAATAAAAAAAACAAAATGAACATGACCATTGAACACAAAGAAAAGATGAAATAAGATTACCATTCCCAAAGAAAAAACGATCGCAAACTTCTATGATGTACAGTGGGATGAAATTATATATGAAACTACCAGGGGATATAAGGGATGAAAACAATATAACGACTTTTAAGAAAATAATTATATCTTATGCTGTATACATTAGAAAATATAAAAATTATTGCATTACCTACTTTAAGAATTTAAAACAAAATTAAAAACAATGATTTAAATTTGGTTTAGAGAGATGGGTCAACCATTTATTGGGACACTCATCCAAACAAAGCGACACCCAGAATTTCATTTACAATATTAAATTAAGGTAATCAAGATTCCAAGTAGCCTATGTTTATTTATGGAAATAAACAGACAGAATAATAATAAACCTACAGACGACGAATAAGTTTTTTGAACGATGTTTTGTGTACTTGCATATTTGCCTGTCTCAATACCATTTTTTTTAGTGACGTAAGTTTAGCAAAATCAAAACTAAAATAAATGTAAATAAATAATTTATAATAATTGAAATGAATATAAATAAATATATATGAAAACTCCATTCACCTCGACATTAACCTCACAGCATACAGAAAAATATGGAATTTAGTAATTTTTTCTTAAATTTTTCTTGTTCCTTTTAGTATCACCCGTACAACTAATAGGCGAACGTTGTGTTTAAGATACATAGAAGCTCTCTGCAAGGAAGTGAATTAATTGATTATTAATTACAGTTAATTCGCATATTGTGTCACACAAAATCGTCAATAATAAATTAATTTTTGAAAAACAAGTTTAAACAATTTAAAAAAGTTATGCTAATTGAAAGCTCAATCGGTAATATTATCAGACCCTTGAAGAATTCTCTGCCTAAAAATCTCTGTACTTATAACTATGAATAGAACACAACGTTGTTTACTTCACACAATGACAGTTTAATTAAATAAATTAATTAAAACGTTTTCGATGCTTACTGCATCATCTTCAGTAATATACTAACTTAAGACTAGAAGACATTTTATCTACTACATAGGGGCGGGAGTTGTCAGGAGTGGGGGAGGGGCAGGCGGAAAGTGAAAGTGGTTGTTGGGAGGGGCTAGTATGGTAAGAAGGGGGAATGTAATAAGTGGTGTTTGTATGTTTAAGGTCTTATCATTATTTAGATGAATTTCTATATTTTCCAAAATGTCCAATTTCTTTCCTTTTTTGCATACATGCAACATCTCCACGTTATCATACTTATATATTACTGAAGATGAATCAGTAAGCATCGAAAACGTTTTAATTAATTAATTTAATTAAACTGTCATTGTGTGAAGTAAACAACGTTGTGTTTTCATAGTTATTTACAATGAACTTCCACAAAGTTATCACGAAAATTTCTAAATATTATTATCAGCTCTGTACTTAGTACTTATGTAAAACTATAGAAGGGATACGCTCCGCGTTGAGTGAGACGAAAAGGTAATCCTTGGAATATCCTTATAATAGAGTGTAAAGCCTTGATTAAGGTATTACTAATCCGTGTACCTGGGTAAGTAAAACGTAGCTGACAAGCAATGGAATTAGGTAATTTGAAGCGTGTGGCGCTTTGACCCCCCGGTTTTATCGATATGATATGAATTATACACCTTTGAAATTAGCCTCAGCGCAATATTTAAAAAATAACTGAAGGGTGTTGCATGGGATTTTGAAGGATATTGCCGAAAACTTTCAAATGGAAAAACTTCTCAAACCCAATGTGGAAGTTTAATTGCTCTGTCACCTTATGCGGAAACTTTTACGAGCTTTTACGAGGAAACGTCGAAAATTATTTCAACGACGTGAATTTGATTTTCAAATGACTGACACATCAATTAGAACAAAGAGAATGTAATATTACACAGGTGGCCCAGTGTCAATGGGACAGATTTTCAAGGGGTGTGGGGAAGCTACTTCGAGCTCAAAAGTGCCTCCTTTTCAATTTCTTATGAGTCGCAATAATTTCGTTAACCATTAATTTTATTTATATACATAAATATCAGTGACGTGCAGCGCATACAAGCAAAAAAGCTGTGCATTTCTATTTGTCATTTCTATGGTGAACGTAAGTACCATCTGTCATATCATAATGATTTTTTATGGCGACATTGACATCGATGATATCATAAAATGTTTGATTTATTTTTGTGAAAATAAACGTATATCTGAAATTAGTATTATTCCCGATTTAATTATATATAAATCGTCCTCGAAATATATTGAAAAATTTTGCCGTTTACCTATACATAAAATATTTATTTAATTAGGAAATATTGTTTACAGTACTTCTTTTATAGTGCAGTTATTTTTGTGGATTGAAGCTACTCAAAATAGATCATTATATACAATAAAAATAATTAAAACGTATATAGCCTTATAGGTATATGCGTATATATATATTTAATATAGGTATATAGTCGGTCACAGCATAACCTAAGTTTGTACCCACTGCACGCCACTGATAAATATATATAAGGTTTATTTATGGGACGTACAAATTAGCCTTCCTAACAGTCCCTAAAATGTCGATGGAGTCAGTTATTTAGGTAGATGTCCTAATCACATTCCTAGTTTTTCAATTTTCCTTGAAGAATCGACGCAGTGTGTTGTAGGTATATTAGGTATCGGGGTCGCAGAAGATTCCCGGCGGTCGGTGGTGGGATGCATGAGTGACATATCAGCAGTCAGCAGACGTCCCCCTCACCTTCCCAGCCCGGGCGGTTGTAGTAGCCCGCTCTCGCGAGCTTTCCGTCCACCTCCTCGCATTCGTGCCGCCCTGGCACCCCTTGCGCTTCTGTCGGATGACGTATGCAAAACTGACGAATATGAAGAAAATCAATCTAACCAATCAATCATATAATGACGCCAGTGTAAGAATATTCTCTACGTGGTATCCAAGATAATGGGATTAATTAATATGTAATAGGTGTACCCATAAGTAATCAATTATTTTTGGTGTGGAATGTCTGCTTCAGTCAAGCTCAGTATAACGTATATGAACGTGTAAAGACGTGTTTGTGACTTGTGACAATTAAATTTAAAAAAAAATATTACTCTGTTGTAAAATGGCGGACAATCAACTAACTTAAAAAATTTACATCATTGCATGCTGTTTCATTTTCTATCGGGAGTTAATGCAACGGTTGCAACAAAGAAAACTTGTGATGTGTATGGAGACGTATTGAAAGTAAATACGTCTCCATGCACATTGGTGATTTTGACTTGTCTGATAGCGATCGAAGTGGGCGCCCGGTAGGGTTTGATAATGACGCTTTAAAAACACCTAGAAGCATATTTTTCTTAAAAGTCTACCAACAAGATGGCAAAAGGTCCTAGATAACGATGGAGATTAAATCGATTAAAAATACAATTAAATGTAGTTAAATTCTTTTTTTGTTGCGACTTAAATAATATATAATTTTTATCTGAAATATTTTGGAAAATTTTAAGGCATAAATTTTAGAAACAGTGTTTATCACAAGTATCAAGATAGGCCGGTGTTAAATTTCGGATTAGTTAGTTCGGAAATTAAGTGTTGTTTAATTTATGCTGAGAACAAAAACAATTTATGTAGAAATAAATGAAAACAAACAAAGAACACCGAGACTGATTTGTATGATAAACGCGTCACATTCTTCGTTAAACATTGCGGGGGGTGCGCGAGGTTCCCGCGGGTGGCGGCGTCCAGACATTTATGGAAATGGGAGAATATTGAGTTCACTCAGATGCTGACTGGATTGGCACTCGTTTGCTGTGGAGCGGCAGATAAGTGCCTGTGTGTGGCGGCACTTATAATTGGAAAAAAACTCCACAACTCGGCTTTAAAAGTTTCGACGTATGACGTTGAACATTATTTTCGACAAAATGCAATACGTCTTGATCAAATTGAGAATTTTCAAATGAGAAAACCTGCGGTTTGATTTGATAATTGACGATTTCGTTCTTCATTAATTTTAATTCTATGATGCAATTTCTTTGCATCTGCTAGTCGCTTCAACGATAGAAATATACGATTGGCAATTGAAACAAAAAATTACTTGCATTATTATACTCAAGAACACATTTTTATTGTGAAGTTGCAATTTTTTCAGAACAAAGTTCTGTGAAATTTGAAACCAAATTATATATCAATTAGAAAGACATACAGAAAAATCAAATCCTCGAAAAACTATTAGGCTGCTACCGGGATTCGAACCACGGATCTTCTCCTATCCGGGGCAGGCGCGTTATCCAATCACGCTATGGACGTCCAATAAAGACTTTTTTATTTAATTTAATATAAGGTACAAATAGATTTAAATCCTACATATTAAGTTGACATTATTTTTAGACTTTATTAGTCATGTAAACCTGCCTCGGTTCTTATTTTGTATATAGGTACATATGTGAATCACTTTATAATACGGGTGCTAATAGAAAATAATTAGATAATGAATAATATTGAAGTATTTTCAACAAAAGCTATAAATTTAAACGATTTATGAATTTAAGTTTAATTTTAAGAAAGTTTTATTTATTTATTTGTTCGGAAATGATGATGCGGTGTACATCGATAAGGCTTCCATGCATGGTTAGTGCATAAATAGCTTCGTCCCTGTGAGACATCTATGTATAAATTAATCTTAATTAATGATAATGATAAATTAGAACATACTAATAAAAAGATTGGAATCCTAACTATCCGTTTACTAACTTCTGTTCAAGCGAGTCCAAAAAGAAAATCGCGAAAAGGAGTCGTACTGGAATGTCGAAGAAAGTGGCGTCTGGGCACGCCGCGTCATTTAGTGACAATATGATGCACCGCGCTGCCTCCTGAAAAAGTGCAATTTACGGTCCAGCGGACACCAGCGGCCGTGCGGAACGGCGATAGAGATTCATCCCCGCCCCCCGCCACCAGCCACCCGCCCGGGCGCAGCCTCCCACCTGATAAATGGCCTGTATCGAGGAGTACGAGATACGACGATCAACAAATTCAAAAGCATGGGAAACGAATGCGCAAGAGTCATATATGTAATTACATAAACACTTAAGAATATTCAGAATATTTTTTGAGTTTGTTCAAATCTTTCAGAACGGTAGTAATGGATTTCTATCATGGTGGAAATGGCGAACGTTACATATGTGTAAAGTGATCACTTAAGCCTACCATACGATCGGTCGTAAGTCCGATACGCACCATAAAATGACTTCTATACCTACTTTCCCATAATAATAATAAAATACAGTTTCGTCTCTGTGAGACATCCATAATATACATTAATTACTTAAGAATATCTTTAAATGGTTTCCGGCTACCTTCGTCATCAATTAATAGACTCATTAGTGCCTTTTACTTGAAATTTTTTTTAAATTTTCGGATTTTTCTTTCATGTGCATGTACTATCAAACATAATAATTTCGCTGTCTGCCCGTCCGTCTGCCTGTCTGGCCCCGTAATTCAAGCCTAAAAAAGAAATTAAACGGCCGGAGATGGGGCTCGAACCCCAGGCCACCAAACACGAGCCGGTCGTTCAACGCATTTTGCTACGACAGCCTGAAGTGCAAAAATAAGCTGTAAATATATACTAGGGCTTAGCAAAGACACGAACCAATGTTCCGTCATTTTTGACGCTATATATAACTTAACGTTGCTCTATACACGCTATAACAGAGCTAGTCTACAATACTTTACAAATAGATTCCTGCCTAGATTATGAGTAGAAAATTTTCAAGCGATAATGTTCAATAGTTATGGACGTAAGCGCCTTGCCTTTTTTTAAATATTTCTTGTCTTCTGTCAAAAGTTGGACGATGATTAGTGTAACGAATATCGAATATAAAAAATTAATATGTCTTTCTGTCTAAATAACTCAATAAAATAGGTCTCAAGTTTTTCTGAGTAACTCTACGAAAATTCATTACATATTACATTAGTGAAATGATTTGAATTGAAAAAACACTTCAAGTTTGTGTTTACTGGGGTATTATGCCGTGTTGTTACGACCTTTCGGGCCGACGTTTCGGATCCCATTGCAGGGTCCATCATCAGGGCTGATGTGTTGTCTTGAATGTTGGTGTTGTGGTTAAGTATCGTCTTGCAATACCGTGCCGAAGTCATGATGAGTTGTATTGTGTTGTATGTATGATTCATCTGTTGTCTGATCACTATCTCTGCGGAGTCTGAGACGAGAATGACTTTGAAGCGCCGGATACCAAGATGTTTTTAATTTGAGACCATCATCTCTATTAATGTTTATCGGATGCTTGTAGATTTCTAGTGCTTCCTTGATAAGACGCGCATGGTGACTCTTAGGCTTTCCAAGGATTTTCGGTTCGAATGCAAAATGATGGCCGGTATCCAGAAAATGCTCAGCCTGTGCTGATTTTTCTGGATGACCGAGTTTGCGTGCCCGTTTGTGCTCGTTGACCCTTTTGGAAATGGTACGCGCCGTTTTCCCCACGTATACTTTATCGCAGTCTTGACAATCGAGTCTATACACACCGTCTGTTTCTAAGCGATCTCGATCCTTCGCTGATCTCAACATATCCTTAATTTTGAAGTTGGTACCAAAAAATGTCTTAATGTCTCTTTTCTTGATACCCCAGTAAACACAAACTTGAAGATTCTGAGTGGCCGTGAAAACCTAAGAACATTCTTGAAAAAACACTGTTTTATTCCACTGTATTTTTTATTTAATATTATAACGTTTTCGAGAGACTAACTCTCGTTATCAGCAATGAATTTCAACTAAAATTAAAACAATTACAATCAGTAATTTATGGGATAGGGGGCATTTACTTGAAGTACGTTATTGATAATGCTAGGTGCCTCGAGAAAAATACAATATGTGGAATAAAACAGTGTTTTTACAGTTCAAATCATTTAACAAATGTACAAAAAAAATTATTAAAATCTTTCCGAAATTTGGACCAAAATTTTTTTGCAAGGTTTTATAGCAAGATGTAATTATTTTATTTGTTTCGTATTACAGCGAACGAATTTACAATTTTCTATAAAAGTTACTTTAATGATAGTCTAATGTTTCAAAGATAATATATCTGAAATATTGAAAAAAAAGTACAAAACTAAAAGTCGCATTACTTTTAGTATTATTTTGATTTTTTAATAACCAATCTTTTATTAAACACACTGATTATTTTTAACGTCGACTTGTTTAGATACCACTGTTTCTGCGTCAGGGCGGAAGTCTAATTATTGATAATAGATAACATTATCATATTCTATAATGAACAAAAAAAGAATAATCATAGATTCTTTTAGAAGGGGTAGAGTAGTAAAGAATCTCACATAAACTTAAAAGACTTATATAATGTCATTCATATTCTAAAGCCTTTCCTTATATGGACTTTTTAATATATAATATACCTACTTAATGACTGGCATTTGTTTTGTTCATGTATTAAATTTAAAGTTAAGTTTGTGTCACATCAGACGTAAGGTGTAAAATCGAAGAATCAAATCCAACATTAAACATGATATCGCGAAGCTGTGCTTTCGCTGATTCACAGGAGATGAATTGGCATATATGATATTATATGAAATGAAGCTAAATTGAGTTAAATAATCCGGTTGCGTCAAAAAGTAACTGTTGCGACAATTGATAATAAATTGAATATTTTATTTTTTTACTAATTCATGTAACCTTTTTTTCTCGACGCCATTTACAAACTGATGTAGTACATATATTTATAGTGTAATAACATTTGAATAAAATAATTATCACTTTATTTTAACCACGCTTAAATTTAGCTGTAAAAATTCAATATATTACGCAAGCATCACTCCCAAAACATGTTGAATTTTTACACTTAAATTAAACACTGGTTATAACAAAGTGTTAATTATTCTATCTTTAAAATGGTTCCATAAAGATATTATGAAAAAATTAATGAAATAAGTATATTTAATCTATTTATAATGATTACGAATTCCCTGTTCACTAATCAGTCATCACACTTGCTATAATATATTATTGATTCCCAGGAATCCAGGAAGTGATAAATATAATCATTACACATCAATATTTGGTTTTGCTAATCTATTGTCATCCATACAAAGCTTCAGATAGTAAAACAACTCGAACCTTCTGCGGAGGAGTCACAGAAGCGCCGAGGACGGCAAAAGGGAGCACTCTGTAACACGACCTGACGATGGGATGGCGAAACCTCTCGTATCTCTGATCGAATTGTATTAGCAGCCAGAAGAGGCTTCCACTCGATCTGGGGGAATTTCAACAATCATTTGCCATTTGAATACCTCTCGGAGTGATGGCTGAATGATCTCTGCTTTTTCTTTTACAGGGTGTTGTTATTTTAACAATTTAAATGTGATTCAATTCAAATATATATATATAAAGATAAGAATATGTAATCAAAAATAAAAATAACATATACAATCTGGTCAAAGGTGTAGGAGATCCTGCTTCGGAAAACCCCTTCATGCACATGGAATGTATCAATATCCAAAGCGATTTTGTTCAGCATAGCTGTAGCTCTTCCAACAGGCATAACCATCGGCAGGTTGGTCCTGTATATTGGAATGTGAAACAATCTATGCTGACGATGTCTAAGGTAAATATCAGGAAAATACTCGTACAAACCAATGCTCTGTAACAATCGATAAAAATGTGTTATCAAATACACATTCCTGTGTATGTGTGTTGATGACGATGATAGTGATGACATGATGAGATGATGTGTACTTTTTCTTGTCTATGAGACATTTTCTAACAGAGTGTTAGTTAAATGTGTATAAACCACTACCAGATTTTAGGTCTACCGGTTTCGAGACGTACCCGTCTCTTCGTCAGGACCAACCCAACACCACTATGTTCGCAACACTATACACCACAACCATAGTATTGTTAACTTTTCACCAATATTTATCACATGCGTGTTAATCTTGTCAGAGACAAGCATGCACTAAATAGCCTACAGAACTACCGGGAATCTTCGACAGAGAGAGAGTGAGAAGGGGCGGGGTCTAAGGTATTGTGAGAGACAAATTGTACAAAGGGCTGTATGGAAAATTAATTTGGTTATTTATTTTCTACATTTTCACATTTTCTACCTGCCATTTTCTATTCACGAGACATTTTCTATCTGCCTTACATATTTTTGGTCGCAGCCAGCATTTTCTAGTAAAAGGTTGTGATTCTCTTTATACTTTGTCATTCATCTACACTATTATTTAGGTAACTGTTACGTTTCGTACTAGAAGGATCCAATTTATTCATATTTACGATAATCAATTAATAATCCTTAATATTCTAAACCGTACTATGTATAAGGCTTTATATATTGTCTGTCGCCACGAGCCCAGTCAGACTCTGACCATGGAAGGAGAGCGCATCTGTCCGTATTAGTGCTTGAAAGGCAAATTAGGTAAATGATGGGTGTTTTTTGCGTTAATTGATTACGTTAAGTTGTAGTAAATATAACGTTTTCCACTTATTTTCAATTCTCTAATAATATTCTAAACAAAGAGTATAAAAATTTGCAGAGATGAACAAGAACCGTTAAAGGGGATTGGGTCACAGTGGAAGAGTCTCCCCTCGCGTATTTTTAAGAAACATTAATGATGCAATTAAAATATTTATTCTTGCGTAAGTAAATCCTCTAGAACATATTTTTACGGCCTGTTTTTGAGTTAATGAAATGTGTCGAATAGTGTGCTCAAAGATACGCAATGCAGATGTTCCTTTAATTTTATTGATAAGTCACATTCAAGAAAATTAGTGTTCTAAAAGTACCTACCCAATTCAATATTCCAACATTTAAATAAATCATTCATTTTTTAATAATTTATTTAGCGAAAACTTTTCTTTCTCTTCTCCACCTAGCGCGAAGTTACCGTTGTAATAGCTAACAACAAACACATCAAAATGACACAATTTTAAAAATAATCTAAACGTGTTATTCTAGTTCCTCTTAAATACATGAGAGCAAGTACTCTCTTATGGTGGAGAAAGTCCAAAAAAGTTTCTAAGATATCTCTACATGAGAGAGTACGGGCATTATCCTTGGCTTTACCCAACCGAGTTTCTCCAGGGTATGCTTGGCTACAATAGTCTAGAGACTAGAATGTGTGTGTACTTGATTACACATTTCTATCGATTGTTGCGCGGTATGATCGATAATACTGAAATTATGCAGAGCATTGGTTTGTATGTTCCTGATAATTACCTTAGACATCGTCAGCATAGATTGTTTCACATTCCAATATACAGGACCTACCTGCCGATGGTTATGCCTGTTGGAAGAGCTACAGCTTTGCTGAACAAAATCGCTTTGGATATTGATATATTCCACGTGTCTGAAGGGGTTTTCCGAAGCAGGATTCTCCTACACCTTTTATCAGATTGTATGTGTTATTTTTGATTGGTATATACAGGGTTATTTGTAAAACATTAAAAACATCGCCGGACTATATTCCTGCCTTGATTATGAGTCGAAAATGTTCAAGCTATTATGACAATAGTTAAGGAGAAATGCTACATCAAAGTTTGCATTTTTTTTCCAATATTTCTGACTTATTTTTTGTAAAACGTTAGACGATCATTACAGTAACTTATATCGAATATGATAAATTCATTCCCTTTAATACAAGTCAAATAAAAACGTTCGAATTCCAATTGGAATTTTTCCAGGGTTTTTATCATTTTATTTAACTTGTATTGAATCGATTGAATTTTTCGTAATCGATATGAGTTACTGTAACGATAGTCCAACGTTTTACAAAAAATAAATCAGAAATATTGAAAAAAAAAATGCTAACTATGATGTCGCATACCTCCTTAACTATTGATATTAGGTCATAATAGCCTGAACATTTTCGACTCATAATCAAGGCAGGAATATAGTCCTGCGAGGTTATTAATGTTTTCCAAATAACCCTGTATAATTATATCTTCATAATATGTATGCATTAAATTTAAGTTTGTAATGTACCTACATATTACTGAATAAACAAATTGAAATTGAAATAATAATAATTGTGGTATAGTAAATGCAGAGAATTAAAAAATGATCAAGCTGTTTAAAAAGGAGTGGACGAGTTCGTTCCTCCCAGACAATGGTGAGAGGCCAGCTCGCAGATAAAGGAAATGTGATGACGACGATGCATTGTTTCAATTTGTTAAAGCGGCCGGCCAACTCTCACACCGCAGGGGGCCTGCAAGTCGGCGCGGGTGGTGGGTAGAAAGAAGCCCGGCAGCTGGTCCTCCAAATATTTACACAATGATAGAAAAAAAACACTTTTTGCACGCCAGAAATCAGTGAAATGTATCATCACAAAAATGAATTAAGAAGGTGATGATGTGTTAAAATGTGTTAGAAATTAATCAACTTGATTGTTGGCTGATTTTGTAATACTCTTAGGCAATAAAATTAATATAAAATAACTTTTTTGTTTTTCTTGGGCACTTACAATGTAACAATTTCTTTCAGACATTATTAAAGAGTTTAAATTATCCGTTTTCCAGTTTAATATAAATCCCCGTGTAAGTCACCATTATTAACCATGTTCCCTCTCTCGCCCCTCCCACTCCACAAATCACCATCGCCTCCTAAAAACACCTAATACAGTACTTTCGCATTTTAGATTAGTTAAAATAACGCTCCTTAATGACACGGACGTGTCGAAACCGGTAGCGTAAATTCTTTAATAAGTAACAAATTTTACATTGTAAATTTCAACTCTTTAATAATGTATAAAATAACTTTGTAAACAACCACTCCTATGGTTACAAAATGAGGTATATACAGTAGGTTTAAATAAATTATTTAAAAAATAATTATGTATGGAAGCTATACGCTACGTTTATCATGATCGGTGACACGAATGAATGTCCTAATTTTACAGGAATATTTCTGGAAGAGATGGAGACCGCCAGGTGATCACTGTTCAAGGACGAAGACGGTGGGGTCTATTTTCTAGAATACGGACAGAACGAATCCAAGAAAAATGATCTCTGGACTGGACCAAAGTCTCGCCACGAATCTCATTAAACAGAACCGAGGATCGCTAATTGCAGAGGCAAATAATTTGCGCTAGAGAAACATACCATGGGACCATGGAGCACATCAACCGATACAGAAAAATAAAAAGATTAACCACAAATTTACTGCTTCAAATATTGTGTTAAATAAAACAGGAAATTAGATTTAACCTAAAATAAAAATGTGAATTGTTCTATTCGAATTTAAATTCAAAATATAAAAACTATACCTGGAATGTAACGATCACCAATCTTCAATGAACTCAACTCGAGGCAGAAAGCGATACAGTCGTACCAGAAACAGAAGCGGAGGGGTTGTATCACAAAGGGGTGAGAAAGAGCAACTTGAGAACTTGATTGAAAATGAAAGAAAAGTGATCGTTAGCAGACGAAAAGGCACGGCTGGTGGAACAATTACGTCAGGGATCGGATCAGCACGGGGAGATTACGTTGAAAGGAATTAATAATGCTGTATGGCATCAAAAGGGACACGGATTTGAACAATTTACTTATTGTTACGTTGGATTAAAATTCTAGGGTGTTTTTTATTAAAAATGTTCAAGATTTTGTTTGTAACATTGTGGAAATTCATTTTTAATATTTAAAAAATGAGGGTAAACAACACTGTTTTATTCCACTATATTTATTTTGATACGAAAAATAGTATCAAAAGTCATTTATTAAACAATAAGTCAAAAATCTCCGATGAAAATAAAAGCGGAGTTTATCAACTAAGTTGTGGAGATTGCGACGCGGTTTACATCGGACAAAGTGGGAGAAAAATAAAGGAAAGACTTGAAGAACATAAAAGAGCCGTAAAAAACTTTAGTTTAAATTCAGAAATGGCAGAGCATGCCAGAATGGAGGGACATAAGGTTGATTCGAAATTATTATATGGGTGCAATAAAGGAAGAAAGATGGACATCTTAGAGATTTTAGAAATAAATAATAATAAAATAAATAGTCAAAATATAATTAATATCCAGATACCGCCCATAACCTCCCCACTCCTATCCATTCTAACCCCGCCCCCGACCCCCACCACCATTACACCCACCCAATCCCTATAAATTCTGTCTCGAATTATTTTTAATTTAGTTGTAAACGTGTGGTTATTGACAATGGGAGAAATCCTGAAAACGTTCTAACAATTCAAAATAAATATAGTGGAATAAAACAGTGTTGTTTACCCTCATTTTTTTATTAACCTTTCGTGTTTTCCATTATCTTCTTTAATACATTAACAATGGAGTAGGTACGATAAAGTTACATAGTTTGTTATAAAAATACATATGGAGTAAAGATTTACGAATGGTTAAATGTATATGCAAATTAGTTTTTATTAAAATACAGTACAGAAAATATAGAATTTTGTAAAATCTGAGTATGCATTATGCCTTGTAGCTAGTTACAAAAACTCCAGGGGAGTCAGTCTTCTTATGTAGATAAATGACAAACAGATTATAATACGGAATAGGTATGCAGTGGAGATGAGGTCCCTTAGACGTATGTGTGGTAAATACATGTATGATAGAGTAAAGAATGAAGAAATTAGGAATGAATGTAAAGCTCATCGTAGCATAATACATAGAATAAAAATAGGGTCGCTCAGGTTGAGCGAATGAATGAGGAAAGAATGGTAAGAAAGATATATGATGCAAGTGTTGACGGCGCCAGAAAGAGAGGGCGACCACGGAGGACGTGGCATGACCAGATTAACCAGATACTGGAAGATGGTCCTGTTAGAAGCGTGAACAACCGTCGAGCTTGCATGGGAAGATGTATGAATGTAGACGAAGCGAAAGTTGTATGTCAGGACAGAAGAGTATGGCGCCCTATCCTCTCTGCCTACCCCCACGGGGAAACGGCGTGATGGTAAGTAAGTAAGTAAGTAATTTGTTACTTATTAAAGAATTTACGCTACCGGTTTCGACACGTCCGTGTCATTAACGAGCGTTTTTTAAGCTAATCTAAAATGCGAAAGTACTGTATTAGGTGTCTTTAGGAGGCGGGGGTGATTTGAGTAACAAATTGTACATTGTAAACTTAAACTCTTTAATAATGTCTGAAAGAAATTGTTACATAGTAAATGCCCAAGAAATACAAAAAACGATAAAATTCGTCTACATAGTTTATTACAAAAATGCATACAGAATAAAGAGTTACGAATGATTTAATGTACTTGCAAAGTATTTGTTATTAAAATACAGTACAGAAAATATAGAATTTTGTAAAATATGCATAATGCCTTGTAGCTAGTTACAAAAATTTTAGGGGAGTCAGTCTTCTTCCGTAGACAAATGACATTAATATTTGCATGTTTTTCAATATTTCTGACTTATTTTTTATATATCACTACAGATAGTAATACGCAATAGGTATCAAAAATTCATTTGCTTTAATAGAAGTCAAATAAAATGATTAAAACCTTGCGTAAATTAGATTTTTTTTTTGTATTAATCATTTCGTTTTTCTTGTATGCGAATGCATTTCTAATATTCCATTTAATTTACGGTAGTGATTGTGCAAAATTTGCAGAAAATGAGACAGAAATATAAAAAAAAAATGAAAACTTTAATGTCGCTTATCTCTGTTGTCATTTCACTCAAAGTGTAAAGAATATTTTCTATTTAACTGTAACTGTTTGCGGATATTTTATACGAACCGTACGTTTTTCCGAGAAACGATTCTCGACGTTTCGTTGAATTCTTATTCAACGTCATCAGGAGGACGACCTGTATCCGCGGAGGTAGAGGGCGGACTGATTACTGCTTTCGAAGCCGTAAATTATATGCACTTTGTTGTGGAGTGTTCACTTCTTCTACAATAGAGGTTGCCAGTGTGCAATATGTACTAGTTACGTCGGCGGACTTTACTGCGACGTCTCTCAAGGGTTGAATCAATGTCGTAAAAACAGGGCGCCAAATACTTGATAGTTTGTAACTGTCATATCTATTGAAATTGGGGTGTTTGTATATTTCAATGGACTCCCTCACTAATCTGAGTATAAGGTGCGGTTGTTGATAAGATTTTTGTCTTGTCAAATCTGATGAAGTGACAGAGATTACCTTTGGATGCATGTTCGCACATTGCCGATATATTGGAGTTGTTGTTCTTAATTGCTCTAATATGTTTCTTCAATCGGTTTGTCCTGTGTATATGTATGTATAAAATATCCGTAATCAATTACAGTTAAATATTTTGTATTCAAAAACTTGCTATTAGCTATGAGACACCCTGTATAAAAATATTGAACTGAAAAATAAAGTTAATATTTAGATACGTTTGACCCAATAAAGTAATTCTCAGGCAGCGTATGCACTGGAAGGTGATAAAATTGGGATATATTACGATGCAGGTAGGTTGTTTAGTAGCCAGTTCAGCTGCGCTCCGAGCTGCGAGCCAAGGTGCTAAAAGGTGCACAAAGGAGGTGTAAATAATTTTATTTTCATTTTGAGTTCGTGACTCAATAGAGATGTCGATTGATAACGCCACTGCCCATAGCACACAGATACGGGGTTCACACCGCGGACACGACGGAGCTGCGAGTGAAATTATCTCAAGCATATTTATTGAGTGCGCGCATTGGATGCCATCCTAAAGGTCTGTTTATATTGCGAATGTTCAAATTATTACGCGAGTTCGTTCAATATTGAACCCTGACCATAGGAAACGAGAATTTTTATGCATTTTGTACTCTACAATTTAAATTTTCAATTTATTAATAGGTCCCGTGATTAAGGCGATCGTCCAGCAGATTGAGCAAACACCATTTTTTCTCACATCTTCTCTTGCGTTTTTTATCACATTTTTGTACTGAAATATCTCATTTTAAAATTTATTCATCAGGTTACGTATATTTTAAATACGGATATCTTATGAAAAAAAAAAACACAAACTAAATTATATAATTGATTAATAAATTACCAAGCCTTCGATGTTTTAAAAATGAAGAAAATTGCTCCACTTTTGTGGGCTTTTTATGCTGAATGGCTCGTGAGATGTCTTTTTTATTCAATAATATTACAAAGTAAACGATTATATTAATTTGATATGATTGGTGGCAGATTCGAGCCTCATTTCAGGGGACAACAACTTTATTTTTAAAATAGTAAAAAAAAAATCAAAATAAAAATTTTGAACAACACTTTATACATGAACTGTGGCCACCAGTTTAAGAAATGGAAGTCCATCAAGCGAAATGAGATATATTAGGAAGGAAGTTGACTTGTGTTTAAGGATATATCCAATCCATCGGGCCCTTTGATTTTCAATGGCGTTTTTTGGGACCTCTTTTTTTGCACTCTCCTTGTAAGCTCTTTTGTAATTCTCCATCAAATTTATTTAATATCTAAGAACTTTAAATAATGGCACAATAACTATGAGTAATAAATATATACATTATATATTATTAACATTTGTTTCACGCATATGAAACTAATTGAGAATGAAAAATAAAATTAAGAATTGCCTAATTTCACTTGGAAATGGAGGAAATGTAAAATATATTCTCAAAATTTGTTATTATATTTGAACCTTTAGTAGTAATAGTTCAAGATCCCCAGTGCCAAGAATATTGTTATGGCCGAATTAAGTTTTCATTCTTGGTATAGTAAAAATCCGAAAAAAATATTTTTCAAAAAGAATTTTTCTAAAAAAAAAATTACTACAAAAAAGTTACGAACGTTACATGAAGTTATGCGGACAGACAGACAACGAAATCATTATAATTGGGATTATTTCGTTGATGCTTTATAAGTCTGAACCGTTTATTAGACCTGAGCAGGTTTGTGGCGCTTAACCAGAGTAATACATAGTGATGCAACGAATACGAATACGAATATTCGTATTCGCCGAATATCATTACGAATATCATCACGAATATTCGTATTCGCCAAATATCATCACGAATATCATTACGAATATTAAAAACAAACTATTTATAACTGAATGCAATGTAATTTACGGTTTCATTGTGCACCGTATATCCGAACACAACTCTATTATCGGGGATTCCCCTTACATTGAATGAATGGATTTGTTGAGTTCTCAAATTCTTTTTTCTATGGAACTCAAGCTGTCAATTGTTACTTGTTTCTTGTTTCACAGCATAACATCGAGTTCTTTCATCTAGTTTTTTGGATTTTTAAAAAGTTTAGGTGCTCATTCCATGTAGTTTTTGTTTTGTAACACGTATTGTTCGTTCCATTTTATTTCCGTGTGTGTAAAAGTGTTAACTATTACAAAATAATTTCAAATTAAATCTAATAACATGACCTCTCGTAAGCGTGAAAAAAGTCATATTTATTTTCGACCGCTGGGAATGCACAAACGGATAAAAGAAGTGTTGTGCTTTTTGAACAAAAATTTGCCGGTGGTAAATTTTAATTATTAAATCTCGAAGTGAAAAAAGAACAGTGGTGTATTATTTATAGCTGTGCCCGCGCGGCTTCGCACTCGTAGATTTTTAGTACACTGTTTGGATCGTCATAAAACTTTCGCGAACATTCTCCTTCCAGAACTTTCAAGAAATTTATTGAATTCACAGGAACCTTCTAGACACACCGACACATTCCGTCACTCAGTTTATAACCTTATAGAACTTTCGGGAATTTTCCAGTACTCCTTCTAGAACTTTCTGTAGCAGGTTTTTCCGAAACCTTCTAAACTCACCGACACAGTCGGCGCGCCAATTTTGAAACAATCTGAAGCATTTGTGATCTTCCCATAACAAAACAATGTGCTAGAAAGCACATTTTCATCACCCACTCCCACCCACGCACAGCCACCCCCACCAAACTCGCATATTTTCGATGTGACACCAAGAGCTATCCACCACCATAACCACCGGAGGGTGGTTGTGGCTGGTTGTGGAGAAAACTTTGCGGATAGGGAAACACGGTTTTTTTATATATGTATATATATATATATATATATATATTGAATACCTTGTTGAATTATTCGTATTCGTATCCGTATTCGCCGAATAGTAGGTTTGATATTCGTATTCGTGAAAGTAGTATTCGTTGCGTCACTAGCAATACACAAAGCCTTCCACTCGGATACTATAAATTAGAAGATGCACGCTCCGCGGCGGTGCGCTGCAGATGTGAACCCACTCTGCAGTCGTGTCTCCTGGACTCGTGAGTGTGATCAGCGTTGGAGCCGGGCGCAGCAATAACTACGAGTGAGTGTATTATATCAATTAAGCGAGGCGACCCCGAGCGCATTGGCGCCGAGGGCGATCCTCGAACCTGGACAATGGAGCTCATGATCCCAACGCGTGTTGAGGGACAGTATTTTACTCAATACTAGGCGCACAGGATATACTCAATACTCAACTGCTCAACCTAAAGACATCTAAACATCTTCAAGAGATAGAATATTCATTGAAAAATGTATCTTAAAATTGAGTTAGTAGATATATTTGCTGCGTGTAGAGTGGGTCATGTAAGGGTAGTGTGAAGACTTCATCGTATAGCCGTCAAATATTCTGAAAATAACACACGTGACTCTTATCCAAACACCCAAAACTACTTCTTCTTCAAATGTAGCAAATTTATTTTGTGGTAACATAATTATAATTAATATAAATTAACTTTGTTTAAACCACTTATTTATTGAAAAAAATCAACATGTTTCAAAGCCAATGGCTTCTTCATCAGGAAAACAAAAATAATATTTAAAAATCGAAGTATAGATCAAAAGTTATATATGGAAAATAATAATATAAAGTACCTAATTAATATGAAAATAAATTTAAAAGACAACTATTTGCAAAAAGGACCTGATTATTTATAATATTCAATTTTTGCAAATAGTTATCTTTTAAATTTATTTTCATATTAACTAGGTACTTTATATTATTATTTTCCATATATAACTTTTGATCTATACTTCGATTTTTAAATATTATTTTTGTTTTCCTGATGAAGAAGCCATTGGCTTTGAAACATGTTGATTTTTTTCAATAAATAAGTGGTTTAAACAAAGTTAATTTATATTAATTACCCAAAACTACACCTACGAATATGAAGTTTACCACGAAATTTCAACACTTATTTTCATGGAAACTCTGACTCAATCAAGTAAGCTGGGAGACGAGAGAAGCTTCAACACTCAATGCATAATGATAAGTTAGTAAGTTAGGTTGAATGCTTTAATATGTTTAATGAACTGATTTACGTTTCTGAGTGACTTTGATTGTTACTAAATAGGTTATATTAAAAACCAGAGAGCCCATGTATTTAATATTTAAAATATATTGAAAGAACTTTTAATACCATTTGTCTAGAACTAGTGTTTTTGAAACGAATACCTTGGCACAATAGTGTGTCACGAGTGTCCTGTCACAATGTGCCACCAAATTTTCTTATCTATAAATAACACGATATTAAACCTTCTTGCAACCCGCAGTCATAACAATGATCGTCAAATATGACACCAGCTCAGCGAAATCAGAGAGATTATTATTTGGCAGCTTACCTACATTATGACCACGTCGAACGATCAGCAATACAGGCCACTTTCGTGTTTTGAAAATGTCAGTGGATGGTTTGCCGTTCGCGAATAAAAATATGTTTGAAAATAGTCGCTTACGAGTGATAAGTAATTTCTGCAGTCTTTTATACCACATTAAATCGATTCATACATTTTTTAAGGAACAAATAAGCATTTTATCTATTTTCTACGCCTGTTCTGCCCTTGTTCTACCGCCAAATTGTCGCGAACTGAATGAAGGGATGCACAGGGTTGACAAATTTTACGAGTTTTATATTTACTTAATTCATATTTATTTATTTACTTATATACGCCCATTACAGGCTTTTACATAAAAAATATTACATTAAGTTAAAAAAGATTATTCATTAAACAATATCAGAAGCAAGCAGTAAAATATAAAATACTTATATGAATATAAAGTAGGTACATGTATAGGCAATAAAAGGTATAAGAAGTGAAAGTATCAGGTATGAGCATTAAAATATGAGTATAAAAATTAAAAGCATAAAATACAGAGCAGTAATGTGTATAAAAAATATATATTACACATCATTACATGTATATATTAACAGCAGTTAGTAATGAAAAAGTATTGACTTTTTAAGTATGAACTTTATTTTCACTAGACTTATTGTCATTGCAAACATCAACCATATAACCAAATTCATTACCAGTCTTTAATATTCTGCTAATTACGGCATTTGACTGGTAATTCGTTCTGGAATTTTGGCAATGAAATGTGACAATTTGTCGAGTTCTACATAAGGACGGGATATTATAAAGAGGGCGATGTATTATATTATTAGGTATGTCGATGCTTGGTATACCGCGGGAGTAAGTAAGCAGTGTATCAAACGTGCCTCTTTAGTGAATAGATTGATTTAATAAACTGATCTATTTAGAACGTTACTTTTTTGTGTACCCAAGTATAATGAATAGATAGAAGAGGACTTTGTGATTTGTTGAACAAACAATTTACAACATTTAAAGCAAATTCTGATGAAATCTCATTAATGGTTTTATTTGTCTCGGCCGTCGCCCCTCCCCGTACACTTTGCAATATCGCTTCATCGGGATAAATAATTTTAATTAAATAAACCTATCGGCGCGATTTGAAAGGGAACATCATCGCAATCCGCTCGGCGGGGTGAAGTGTGGCGAGGAGAGTATTGAAATCATCTTTCAACTTTTAATGATTTATCACCCCTCCCGCCCCGCCCTCCGCCGCCGCAGCCACCCCCGTGGGACCCGACGCGGAATATAATATTTCCATTAGTTCTCGCCCGGCACGTACCGCCACTAATCCGCTGGAACAACTCAGGGGTGGCAAATATCCATGTGGTTCGTTTTCTGCACGTTTAAACAATCGTCGAAAAAACAAAACAAACGTCTAATAATATGTAAAGATATAAATATGCAAATATTAAAATGGAACATACGACGTCTCAATGAGAAAATCATCCGTATTCTGAAAATAACAATGTCTGGATCTTTAAGATCTTTATCCCAACACTTAATAGACGATAATAAAAGTTAAAAATGTCCAGAGCGGATTTTGGAATTCTACGGCTCAAATACACTGTATTAAAAGATGATATAAGAAAGATTGTTTCTTACAAACGTATTCATTTCTTCATCCACAGCGTCCAGATGAAATATCATGGCTAAACTTGTCATGACCGTGTTCGGCGTTACCGCGTATTCAAATCTTCACATCTTGATTTTTGACAGATAACAATTTACATCTTTCTCCCTCCCTCTATATCTATCTCATGTAGAAACTTACAGAAACAAACACCGACGTAAAGCTATGTCTCATTTATTTTTATTTTTTATTATCGTCTATTAAGTGTTGGGATAAAGATCTTAAAGATCCAGACATATCTGTCAAAAAATGTCAAGATGGGAAGATTTGAATACGCGGTAACGCCGAACGCGGTTTCGACAAGTTTAGCCATGATATTTCATCTGGACGCTGTGGATGAAGAAATGAATACGTTTGTAAGAAACAATCTTTCTTATATCATCTATTAATACAGTGTATTTGAGTCGTAGAATTACAAAATCCGCTCTGGACATTTTTAATTTTTATTATCGTCTATTAAGTGTTGGGATAAATATCTTAAAGATCCAGACATTGTTATTTTCAGAATCGGGCCGTATGTATTTTTTAAATACACATGTTTTACTTTTAATAGCATTTTTTCATTACCAACGGGGATGATTATGTTTTTATTCTAAACTATGCTGAACGTATCAAATAAATAGTCAATTAAACAGCTTCAGTTACGATCCAACTGAAAATAGCTTAAATTATAATTATCCTAGAAGTTCAAGCCGTAGATGGAGGGCAACTCGCGAAAGTGTGAGGTCGTGATGAAAACACTCTAGGATGTCACGAATAGAGGGGATTTAATTGAAGAAAATTTCAATACAAGTTCATTATAAACAAAATCATTCAATTCTCCTATTTTTATTTTGATATTTTTTTAAATATATAGCCAAAAATAAACAAAACCCAAGTAAAATATTTCAATTTTGTCGAGAAAACAAATATTTTTAATCTTATTTTGGGCTACGTAATTCAAATCAATACTATAATTAATCGTGGTATAAATTGGCCATAAAAAATGCTATGTGGTTTTTCTTCTTCTTCTTTCTTGGCGTTTCACCCCTATGGGGTGTTCTTGCCACAAAACAAGTGTGTTTCTTCGTTGGCAATAGGTGTGATGGTTGCGTATTTTTTCTCTCTTTTATTTTAGAAATTTAAATTGGTAACGATTCGTTTTAGGATAACATTATTCTGTGTGGATGATTCAATTGTATTAGTAATGGAGAAGGATATGGGGTACATGAAATTTTAGTTTATTTAATTTTTATAGATTTATACACTGACCAACATATATATCAATACGTCATATGCAGGAGCGTACAATGAAGCACGACTTTAACATAAAAACATTTGAAATAAATTCGAAATAAAGTATTTATCGCGTTATATTCCTATCAGTATTATAATATTATTCAGATTTTAATATATTGTAACATCGGCCAGGTAAATTTTAATTTAAAAAAATTCCAAAACATATATTTACTCACTGCACGCTCCTGCTCATGTGTTACTCGGTCCTCTATGAAATAATCTTATCGCTCCATTAAAAATTTAAAAATGTACGAACTTTATCATCGCAAGTTATCAGATATTTTCGTACGAGTCCAAACGCGACATTATGCAGTTTCGTATGGAGGAATATTTTCGCTCCCGTCCGGGCCGCCGCCCAGTAGCCCTGGCAATGAGGAAGAGAGATTTATCTGCTCCTCGCTGCTTCATTTCCTGTCATCCGTTGTTGTATTTGTTCCTTGAACGCCCCTCTCGCGAACACTGAGTAATCATTTTCTTTTATTAGTTCCAGACTTGCAACAACAGCTAAATGAGATGAAATGAATAGATCCACACAGCCAGCGCTTAATGCCCCGATACGGGTGCCTTCATCTGCTCGGCGGACAGACGTCACTCTTCACTCCTCGCCCGGCCTGCGGAGAGCCGAACGCCTCCTCGTCTCCGTGCTGCCGCTGCAAGATCGCAGCATCCGCCACTTCATCATTGCCATTTCATCTCGCGTGAAAATGAAGATGATTACCAATTTGTTTAAAATACAAATGACCTCCGTTTTAAAAAATATCATTATTACACCATCACGCCATTTTTCAGATTGTGCAAGCAGAAAAATTAGCACCCCACGTTCTTGTTACTGTTTACCTGGTCACAAATCAGATCTTCGGGTGTGTTATGATATCTTATCGCCTATATTCCTAATCACCACATTATTTATTACTAAATTCATTTTAATTTTTGGAAACATTTGATACAACACATATATATTAAAGGAAACACATTATTTTTGTAAAGTTGCAATTTCAGAACAAAGCTCTGTGAATTATTAAACAATTTTTATTAATCAATTAGAAAAGACGTACAGAAAAAATCAAATTAACGAAAAAATATTTTATTTTTTCGGGACTCGAACCACGGACCTCCGATTCTATCCGGGAATGGCGCGTTATCTATGACAGTCTGGTAAAATATAAATATAAGGTCGAAATATTTTCGTTAACTTACCAGACCGCCATGACGAAATTGGATAACGCGCCGTTCCCGGATAGAATTGGAGGTCCGTGGTTCGAGTCCCGATGACAGTTAAAATAATTTTCGTTAATTTGATTTTTTCTGTATGTCTTTTCTAATTCATTAATAAAAATTGTTTAATAATTCACAGAACTTTGTTCTGAAATTGCAACTTCACAAAAATAATGTGTTTCCATTACTAAATTCTTTTCACTAATCAGCTCTGCACTCACTTTTAATTTGTTCGTTACCTGAACTCAACTGATGAATTAATTTTCTGATATGCGTGTGCTGGGCGTCCTCATTTCCTTTGACTCGATACAGTTTCATTATTATTTTGCGAAATATAGGCTTCTATACATCCGTTTTGTTGGCTGAGCTCAGAGATGCAATTAGATTAATTAGCGTAATTTTAAATTTTCCCAAATGACTAAAAAACATTAATGGCAAAATCCATTGACGTATTATAATATAGACACGTTATTCCCATACTAGCCGGCTTTCACATGTAGCAAATATTGCAATGAAAGAGACAAAAAATCACGGCACACTCATTTCACAAACGCTCTGCGTATAGGCAGAAAAATCATATAATTTCATATCACGGTGACTAAAATAATATACTCATTCTTACAACTCTGTTCCTTTTTCCCCGGGACTTTTTTCGGCGTAGCGTCGCGTCCCATCACAAAGAAGGTCCGATTGATAATGAATGCAAGTAAGGAAATTACCCTACTTTTGAGTTGCCAAGATTTCACGCGTGTAACATATCTACAGTTTATTATATCATTGGCAAAATCAGTTAAAATTCACTAATCTTTGCTATCCTATGTAATCCTTATACTGACGTTTAAAATAAATGTGTAATATATCTATATTCCTGTACATATATATCAACTTTATAACATATTAAAACAATTTATTACTGATCCCTGTCATGAAACGAATTGTAACTAACTAACTAACTAACTAACCATCACGCCGTTTCCCTGCAGGGGTAGGCAGAGAGGATTGAACGCCACACTCTTCTATCCTGGCACACCACTTTTGCTTCGGCCACATTCATACATCTTCTCATACACGTTCTACGATTGTTGCGGCTTTTAACAGGGCCATCCTCAAATACATGTAGTACCTGATCGTGCCAGGTCTTTCGCGGACGCCCTCTATTCCTGTTGCCTTCAACATTCGCCTCATATATTTTCTTAACCATCCTTTCCTCGTTCATACGTTCCACATGACCAAACCATCTCAGCACTCCTTTCTTTATTCTATCTACCACACTACAGCCAGCATTGCATTCACTTCTAATTTGTTCATTCCTCACTCTATCGACCAAAGAGATTGCAATTGTATCTAAACTTATTATAATATTTTTCTGATTTTTATGTTGTGTCACATTGGGAATTACCTTAAAATGGCGGTGCTTGTAATAAACAGATTTTATATTTTAGAAAAACAACATTTACGGCTTTTGTTACTTTTATAATACAACTATAAGCATATATAAGCAAAATATCAGCTTGATATAATTAAGCCTTGCGTATGGCACATTACTCGTATGATGTAGTTCATTAGGCTCGCCAGCTTAATTATTATACTACTGCCACAGTTACGATGAAGAAGATCGCTACACACTGATACATCTTAGCTTCATTAATCCCGGTCTATTTCTGATTTGTGTTTTCTTCCTATTTCGCAAGCCTTCAAAACCTACGCAAGTGTAATGTTATTTCTCTGGCAAGAATAATTATTATTTCAGTAATATAATAATAATAATTTTATCGATTCTCGAATCATCGAATTAGATTCTAAAGACCTCGTAGTATAATATTTATTTGCAAAGCCAGACAATTAATTCGCAGTCAGATTAAATAATCATGTGATAAAAAAATTAGTTAAACTAACTTTCATAAAAATTCAACACGATATACTCAAAGCGAAAGCATTCTATCTAATTATTTCCTACGCAACCTACGCAAGTGTAATGTTATTTCTCTGGCAAGAATAATTATTATTTCAGTAATATAAAATAATTATTTTATCGATTCTCGAATCATCGAATTAGATTCTAAAGACCTCGTAGTATAATATTTATTTGCAAAGCCAGACAATTAATTCGCATAGATTAAGTAATCATGTGATATAAAAAATTGCGAAATTAACTTTCAAAAAAATTCAACACAGTATACTCAAACTGAAAGCATTCTATCTAATTATTTCGTAAATATGCACATCACATCACAAAACACCTAGGTCTGAGAAAATCACAAATGTAGGTATGTGACCTCACCAGGAATCTAACCCGGTACCTCAGGGATGAGAAGCCAGTGTAATTAATGGCCACTGGAATACGGAAAAAATTTTTGATTTTAATTAAAAAAATATTAGTCGATACAAGATTTATTAAAAGAAAGCTTTCATTTTAACTGTTACTGAATGTTAAAATATCGTGTTTCGGTTTAAGAGCGGTTTGATTTTTCTAATAAACACAGAATTAAAATTCATGCATTGCATTTCTTGGATAACGATTAAAAATGCAATTTTTAATTATGTTTTTTTAAGTTAAATATATTTCAACTTAATTAAGAAACATTTGTCAGTAAGATTGATAAAAATAATATGATAATTTTAGAATATAATCAGTATTTTTTTCTTTTTCGATACATATGGCAACGTGATCTATCTCTATGCGATATATCCTAGCCTACTATAAGGATACAAATTATGGACATGATTGTTATCCAAATAGGTACTCTATAATAATATATTAAATATTAATCGAATTGAAAAACACTGTTTTTTTCACTATATATAGTGGGAAAAAAACGGTGTTTTTCAATTCGATTCATATTTAATATATTAAAAATAAATTTCCACAATGTTTCACAAAAAAACTTTTAACATTTATTCTATGACGTTACTAACTATTCGATTATTTTTAATACAATTAATTTGTAAATTCACGTTTATTTGTGAACTTTCTATTATTAACGACCACATTTTTATTTTATTATTAAACCAAAATAAATAATGCCAAAATTCTAGCCGAAAATAATAACAGAAAAAAATGTAACGGACGATTTATCACGTGTTTTTTGTAATATTTTTCTGGCGTCGATTCTATGTTCTACAGACCTTCAAATAAATACATAATTTGCTTCAACGTTAAATCCAAGTTGCTTTCGAAAATAAATCAAACAAAACGTAATTTATTTCAACGTAACACATCTTTACTGCACATCTTGTGTTAAAGTTTCCAGCTGAAAGCTAACTGTGTGATGTGATAATTAATAAATTTACTGCGGCGATACGTACTCTGCACCGGGCACTGTGTACTGCGGGCAGTGCGGGTCCTTGTTCCTTTTGTGAGATGGTTATCTCAGATCTGACGCGCTGTAAATTTGTTTGGCCAACTTGTAAATTGTCATCTTACTGTGACTTTTCCGAACGCTGTGCACGAACGGACGCGCGTATCACGTACGCTCGAGTAATTAATCAACTCGAAATTAAAGTCAAAAGAAAGACCGAGAATGAAGAACGTACTTCCAATAATATTGTAACGAGGCTAAAAAGAATCGCGCACTCGTGTCAAGTGACAGTTGTTTGAAATGCTCACAATACTACCGGAGATTCCAGAACAGCCTAGCGTAATCTATAGCTTTCGAGAGACGTCTCCAAAGTTCCAGGAACATCTGGAAGTTACGAGAAAACACTATAAAAGTCTAGTAAATACTAGAGAATTCTGTAAGGGTCGAAAATTCAACATTATCGGGTATAAATAAACGGATCCAGGCCGCGGAGGGCCATTGTTACATTGACGTTTCCAACGACGCGGCTCTAGCGGCGAATCACGAAGCGAAAACAGTGTTACCATTAGGCGTGTGAATTAAGAGACAGATAATTAAGTGCTTACCCGTGTGCGATATTTGAGGGAATATTCTGGAAAAAGTTCTTACGTAGCGAAATAAACCGGAGCGAATAGTAATACGTGCTGAAATTGAATGGATTGTTCTAGTGAATAGTGAATAAAGTGTTAAAGCGATTATAAAATTTACGAGTGATAAATTTACGAAACAGTTTAATTCAATATTACATTTAATAGTGTTAAGAGACTTTGTACATTTGTTTAATTAATTATTCAGTAATCAATAAATCCGTTATTGCATTCCAGCGTTTTCTTAATTCCTCCTGCAACAACGACACGTGACAATATTATGACTAGTATTTGCCCAAGGGTGCGGGTGGTGGAGTGTTCAATAGGGATGGTTCAAAGCATTGTTAAACTAAACAAAAAAACTAGCCCATACGTAAATTCCTCTATGCCTTCACACCATTTCCGGAGTACGGATTGTTATAATTGAAAACCTCTCCGTTTTTTCTGAATACTTGTACGTATGATAAAATCAGGTATTGATGTACCGGATATATTTAATTGCATTAATAATTGATATTTATTCTGGTACGGTCAGCAATAAGTCATTCAACTAGTGCTATTTTTTTTATTTCATTCTTTAGACCCTCAAAACAGAATAAATTATACACTCAATATTTCGGGAATAAAAACAAATAACTCACTCTATCAATGATTTTGAGGAAGATCGCTAACCCTGAGGTGTAGGTCTTTTCATATAAGCTTGCAATTGAGTTAGTGTGGGTACAGTGCATAATACGCGCATTGTTTCGTTGTATTAAGTTCACGGATGCGCCCCTCTCGTATCCGTAAACTCAACACAACTAAACAATGCGCGTATTACGCACTCTACCCACACTAACTCAATCGCAAGCTTATATGAAAAGACCAATAGGTACAAACTAAATTAACTGATGTATGTAGGCACTGGATTGCGCCAAGATCAAATTCGGTTAAGTATTCTTGAACGAACTTAATAGGTAAAATAACTGTAAAAATAAGCTCCTTACTTGAAATTTATAAAGTACATAAGCAATCTTTATTTAATGGTAACAGAAACAACCTTTTAATAAAAAATATTCTAAAAATTACGTAAACTCAAGCGAGAAGTCCCCGGCACATCATTCGCAGGCGTGTGTTACGTCGGCCAATGAAATTGTAACATCATGTTTATTGGTATATTATTGTTTACTTTATTAATAACAACCGTCCGTTACAACATTTTTCATTGTAGCATACCCGACCCTAAATTAATATAGCTAGCAGTAAAATAAAACGCACAGATTTTACGTTATTAAATACAATTACAGTACGGCCACTCTTTGATGGCACTTTTGACGTTTAGACTTACATGAAGTTTCGTAATTAATGACAGCTAAACATTGGAGGATGAATGCTATACTTTATTGCGCGAACGCCAGAGTAGTCATGTCCATCAACATTAAATATGGAATGAACGAAATGATTCAAAATGTTTTAGGATATTGATTGCCTGTATAATATGCGTAGAATACGCAGAATAAGTATCCAAAATAACACAACAAATCTGACAGATCGATTGTGCCCCCTAAATATGATCTTTTTCTATGGCTTTATTAGAGGGCAAAGAAAACGGCTACAAAACAATAAAAGACGGATCAGACCGGGTGATGTTTTTTTGTCTCTTTTTCTCTCATGTGTCGCCATATTGTTTAAACTGAGTAAGCTCTTTTTTACCACATATAAAGGTTTGGTAAAATGCTTTATTATCCCTCTATATATTGTAGATACTCCAAGATTTTGACAGTTTTGTTTTAACGTTGTTACGGAAAGAACGAATGTGTGCCCGCTGTGATTACGATATTGTTTTTACCTGGCTTTAGATTTCGGACATTGATACTTTAATATTTTGACCCCTGCTCGTTAATTTGGACTTTGTGAAATGTGTTTTATTATTCTTCTATACCCTTTTTTATGTACAAGATCAATTCACACCGTGCGACGAATTTTTTTTTCTACTGAATTTTTTCGTTAATGATTTTGATCTGTCAAAAATGCCATCTTACGATGGCTCGAGTATATTTACTTTTAAGATATTCAATTAAGATATACCTGTGTGTTATGATATTTTCAATCGTCATAAGAAACTGTACCGGGCAACTCGCTTCGGACCCAGCCTTGCATAATATTGAGCAATAATAATAACGACAAATAATAACTGTCATATAATAAATATTAATGGCGTCAATAAAATCGAAACGAAATGTCATGACAGAGAGCCTAGCACTGTCACACTGTCGAAAGTTGTGACACGCCGCACCAGCAATCAGCCGGGATGTGGCGGGGCCCGGGGTAACTTGTGTCACGTCAACAGTTTGCTACGCCGCAGACTGGAAACGAGATAAATTCGCAAAATCAAATGCGCAAGACGGGCCGTTTTACAATAATTCAAGACCCCATGGCAAGAAGTTGTCAACTAACATTTTCGACAAAAACGAGTTAATAAGCCGTCTAAACTAAATATTGCGCGCTCTTTCCATTGGAAATAAGTTCAGAACTTTAAAAAAAACTAGCCCGTAAAAACCAAGTTTTTATTTTACTCCCTTTCTTTGTAAATTGAGTTTACCATCATGTAATAATTGATTGACTGAAAATGAAACATGTCTAGACAAATATCTATGTCAAAAATCTCTAAAAATATATCATATTATTATTTGATTTCTTCCCAAGAAACCGAAGTGTGCTGTCATCTGTGAACCAATTGTCATACACTAGCAGGAAAGCAATCGGCGAAGCTTACTGCTAGGTCCTGCGAGCCGTTGTTGTGGCCGCTTCGCGGCCAATGATGGCCGCTCCGCGGCCAGCGATAGCCGCTGCGCGGCAGCACACACACAATACAAATTGCTGTGCAGCAAACACAATTGTTTACCTATGCCTACGTCAGCCGCTTCGCGGCCAATTGTATCTGGCAAACTTCCATTTTTGCTATTGTGGCCGCTTCGCGGCCAAATGTATTTGCTGTGCAGCAAACACAGTTTAGATATAATTAAGACAAAGTATTTATTCAAAATTTCTAACCGATTAATAAGTCAGAGTGGAATAAACCATAGTTCGATAGGTAGGTACCCACTCTCTTCTCTTCTCGCAGTGTTGATTACTTTTATACAACATTATAAAAAATTAATCTTCGTTTAATTTTTACATAAACAAATTTGAATGTTCAAAACCAAAAATGTAATTAAAATTTCGACAAAAAAAATATTCTCGACCGTAAAAAAAAATTCGATCCTGCCAGGATTCGAACCTGGCATCTTCTGACCCGCAGTCAGACGCGTTATTCATTGCGCCACCGGACGCGATGAACAAAGCGGCAAAATTATTGTATACAAATAGAAATCATCATCCAAATGCAGAAACGTACGACATTGCTTGGAGTAATTATAATATAGATTTTCGAAATTCGTAGTGAAATACCTATTATACCTACCGATGGAGTAATTCAAATTTTAAATATTTCGTGACGTTATCGGGCTGCCGGCGCGTAGTAATCAATTTTTTGTAATGATTCAAATTTGAAAAAACCATTAAAATTTCTAAAAATCCAAAGTCATACTATAATTATTATTATTTTTTAACAAAAATTTGATAGATCTTCTTGATCGTCGCCACGAGTCTGCTTGCAAAGTTTCAGCTTGATTGGATCACGGGAAAAGGGTCAAAAATCGATCCAAAGTTTTTTCGACGGCAAGCAGGCAAACAAGCAAGCACACGCCACGAGTTAATACAAAGGGAATAATAATTAGAACATGTTCAAATCATAGAGATGAACATGTCAACTACACTTTTTCATAAAAACCAAATCATTTACTAACGGGAAGAACATGTTATCTTCAATAATAACATTTTCATGCCATCATTCTGAAATTAACAAGCCTTTTAATTTGATTGGAATATTTATGGTTAATATAAATTTTACTCTGGCAGTACTGTCATATATTTGTTTCTATTTGAAGACCATTATAATATGTTCCTATATATTATTTTTCAATAATTTTAAATGGTACATACCATGTTTTGTGTTATTAATTAACAAGCCATGTATTTTGTAATTTTGGATAATAATAAATGGTAAAAAAGGATAGCATTTGAAGGGTTGTTTGATGTTCGTGTTTTACCAATTTTAAAAAGGTGTTATTCTATTAAAAACGGCGACAGAGGTGACAAAATGGTTGTTAACTACATTTTTTATTTTATTGTGCATAAATGCGTTTTTTAGCAACAGAATTAGCAATAAAACATATTTTTCAAAGGCGAAATGCAAATGTCTAATTATCTCAAAATGACTTGGTTAACAACTTCTTGCCAAGGGGTCTTTCTTCAATTATTAAGTACCTACTATATTACGATTTCACCACGTCTGCAGACAGACGTATAGACGCCATTTTATTTTTAATTTTCTATCGGCACGGCAGATCTTTCGACTGGCATTATATTGACGCGGTAATGCACGATACGTGGTATAATGGCCAGAGTTGTATTAAATTAATCCTCCCTTGAGGGCTTCAACATTCATTTTAGCTGTTTCCTCGACTTTGCAGAAACACTAAAAGACAGGGCGATCTAGTGCAGAAGGAAAATCATAATTATTTTGTACGAGTATGTTTATGACATAATATTAATTTACAAAAATAATGTAGTTTTTTATATTAAATAATATATTTAATTAGATAGATTAATGTGCGTACGCCCTGATGAAGTTTGCGATGGATACGTTCTCTTTACTTCCTTTCTTTTAACTCGTGGCGTCTGCTTGCTTGCCATTGAAAAAACTTTGGATCGATTTTTAACCCTGTTCCCGTGATCCAATCGAGCTGAAACTTTGCAAGTAGACTCGTGGCGACGATCAAGAAGATCTATCAAATTTTCGTTAAAAAAAATTAATAATTATAGTAAAATTTCGGATTTTTAGAAAATTTAATGGTTTTTTCAAATTGGAATCATTACAGAAGTTTGATTACTAGCAACAGCGGCCCGATAACGTCACAGAATATTTTCTAAATTTGAATTACTCCGTCGGTATACATAATGGGTACTTCACTATAAATTTCGAAAATCTAAATTGACTGACAAATGTTTTTAGAATTTAATCTTCAAGGCATGAAGTGTCTTATCAAAGCTCAAAACATCTGACATTTTAGAAATATATTAATTTACTGTAAGTTTAGTGTTATGTTATATGTTTTAATTCGTCTTTAATTGTTGTTATATTTTACAAAGAAAGGGAGTATAATAAAAACTTGGTTTTTTTGGGTTAGTTTTTTTAAATATGTATTGCTCATAACTCAAGAAAGTTCTATAATAGGTAAATAATTCAACTATTTATAGAGGACTAGCGGATCCGACAGACGGTGTCCTGCTCCTAGAACCCGGCGCCATCTACCGGGTCCAGTTTTGAATCTAAACCATCCAGGGACCCACTCGAACGCACACAAAAAATATATTTAAAATCGGTCTAGCCGTTTAGGAGGAGTTCAGTGACATACACACGTACAGAAGAATTATATAGGGTGTACCAGAGCTAGCAGCAGAAACTTGGCAGGTAGATTCCTGACTATGTTATGAGTCTAAAATGTTCAAGCGATCATGGCCGAATATCAATAGTCATGGAGATATGCAATATCAAAGTTTGCATTTTTTTTCAATATTTTTTACTTATTTTTGGCAAAAAGTTGAACTATCATTACAGCATCTTATGTCGATTATGAAAAATTCATTCGCTTTAATACAAGTCGAATAAAATGATAAAAACCTTGCAAAAAATTTAAAAAGGTAATTTTTTACAAGGTTTTCATCATTTTATTTAAGTTGTATTGTAGCAAATGAATTTTTCATAACCGATGTCAGTTACTGTAATGATAGTTCAACTTTTTGCAAAAAATAAGTCAGAAATATTGGAAAAAAAATGCAAATTTTGATATTGCATATCTCCACAACTATTCATTTTAGGTCATGGATGCTTGAACATTTTAGACTCGTAACATAGTCAGGAATCTACCGGCCAAGTTTCTTATGCTAGCTCTGGTACACCCTGTATATGTATAGATAAAAAAGTTAGAAGTTAGAAGTCTCAACAACCAGCGAGCTTGCATGCGAAGATGTATGAATGCGGATGAGGCGAGAGTTGTATGTCAGGACGGAAAAGTGTGGCGCTCTATTCTCTCTGCCTACCCCCACGGGGAAACGGCGTGATGGTAAGTAAGAAAGATAAAAAAACAACAAAATAGAGTACCGTTTCTACGATTTTAAGGCTGTCGCAAATAACAGTTGTTCCAGATGACGAGAAAATATTGAAGATGAGATGGCATTAAAGGAATAAATTTGATAAACGTCGCTAAGAAATCGACGAAGAATTCAATAAAATTGAATAAATTGCAAACAAAAATATTTTCATAATTAATATAAAATGATAATATTTTTTATTTACCCACCCGGTATTCAAACGGTATTGACTTTCGTGTCCAAAATGTTATGGCTTCGAATATTGCACAATACTTTTAAATAAGATGCATTCTCGAAATGCACTCGCAATATTATTATATACCACTTATAAAACTAGTCTAAGCACTGTGCTGTGGAAAATAGAACTTGTCGACTTTTTGGAATGAGGCTCAAAATTAGTGGTTTGTGTTTCTAGGTAGGTTTTTCTGTGAGACCAAACGAGCACTCCAATCCGCAGTATTGCTTGACCACAATAACGTGGCGTGCGGCGACTTTGGAACTAAAACCCGCCCCGCCCGCGCCCGGCGGTAACCCCTCGCCCTGTCATTCAGTACAATTTTGTATTTGCTCGGGAGCTGTGACATCTTGATTACCAGTATACACTGAATTATTACGTCCAAAACAACCTAAACAGTCCGGGATGGTGCAAGAACAATTGCCAATGAAGTATTAAAGTTTTGCGAAGCTGAAAAAGCAAATAATGGACCGATATTACCGGCTTGGTTTCTTTAGTGCTGCCCGACCAAATTTCTGTCAAAGGCTACGACACCGGTCACCGGACATTCTGTACATTATATATTGTGTAATAAATTTACACCCTTCTACTTCTGTTACGCGACAGGGACGCCCTCCCTCGCACGCCAATTTACAGTGGTCGCATTCTAGTAATATTTGCACCCGTTTGATTGCTTCGGTCACACATCGCTTGTTGCTGGTCTCATACTGTGCTCACGCACGCAACCAGCCTTCCATTTTATTAGTATAATAACACTTCTGAGATTCGCGAAGATCCGCGAAGCAATAAGTTAGTACCGGCTGCATTGCCGCCAAACGGCGCCGGAAATAGTTTCTCCCCCCAAAATGCGTGCCGCGGCAAAAATGGCGCGAAAGGGTTGCGCGCTTGGGGGGCGGCGGGGGGGGGGGGGGAAGGATACATCCTCGAATATCTGAAGGCTCGCAGATATCAATCTCAATCTATATCGGTTCAATTTCCTCCTCCAGCCGTTCGCCGTCACAAACGGCAGATATTTAAATATGGCGGATAATGACGCGGTGACAGCGCGTGACAGGCCGCGGACCAATGGCGTCACGCGTCGGCTGTGACGTCGCGGCGGCCGGAAACGCCATTTTCGAGCGTTCTGGCAATGTTCGATTCATCCGAGTTGTCAGTTTGGAAATTCTGCCGAGGCGGATCAGTTTAAATGGAATTATTTATTGTTAACCGTGCGCGGCAATTTGATTTGATGGAAAATGCGGTTTTATAAGTTGTATTATGTTATCGCGATGTTTCGTCGTTCCGTTCGAAGTTGGCAGCGATTGGAATTTAATATAATGAACCCGCCGTCACTCGGATCACAGTACACGAACGCAACAGTTGAACCTTGACAGCGGATTACGTTCAATGGTTGTCGTTATTTGAAAATAATCTTGGACCGCGGACAGTTTATTAAAAATATTGTAGAAAATTTATTTATTTATTTATTTAACGCCCTTATGGGCTTTTACAAATATACAGATTAATTTTTTTTTTAAATAACATAAGACAGCTAAAATAATAATACAGTTAAAAGTTACAATAATAATAGTTAAAAGGTAATAATAATAATAATAATAAAAATACAGAAAAACATAAGACAGATAAAATAATAATACAGTTAAAGGTACAAATAATAATAGTTAAAGGTAAAATAGAAAAATTTATTGTCCATTTCCATTTCGTTGTGATGTAAACAACTGTATCAGCTTTGTCCTATACACAGTTATACTATCAGCAAAAATGTCAGCCGCCTCTGCATGTTCATTCCCTAATGAGAAAAAATACTTCGTATCGCACTAGAGAAAGACCAAAATTCAATAACTGCAGTAATAACTTTGTGGAAATTCATTGTAATTAACTATGAATAAAACGCAACGTTGCTTGCTTCACACATTGACGCTTTAATTAAACAACAAATTATTTAAAACGTTTTCAATGCTTAGTGCAACACCTTCAGTATTATACTAACTAGACTAAGACTAAAGAGAGAGAACTTAAAAGTTAGTATATTAGTGAAGACGATGCAGTAAGCATCGAAAACGTTTTAATTTTTTAAATAATATGTCATTGCGTGAAGTAAACAACGTTATGTTTTATTCATAATTAACTATAAAATTGTTTGATAACAGAAAATTTTTAGTGACCAGTTACGGAAATCTTTCTACACATAACAACATTCTTGCACTGGTCTAATTCCTCTTTTCTCACGAAGAAATAAGATGGTCTCTTACCCCATTATACAAAGTTATTTTTTTGTTATGTATTCTGTGTATATGTTTTCCTTACGTAATTTTCGCTTGTAGTTTAATCATGTAACATGTAACTCATCTCAATATAAGACAAATCTTGATATCCTAGGTAGAGTTGTCTACGATTGATCGGTTTTACTAGGCTTTAATCACACAATGCGTCTATATTTTTTATTATTGATTTATTTTATTAATGATTGTCTTCCGGGAGGACCAATTAACATTCATTGAGTGATCTAATGTCTTAAAACAATTTGCGATGAAATAACAGTAATACGTTTTATTAAATATGATTATCTTTTATCGCCCGAATGGTCGTAAAATGTAATGGTCATAAAATAGTAATCTCCAAATAGGAGTTAATACAAAAGCAGGGATAAAAGACGGGAACCCTTTTCATATAAAATGTAGCAATTTATAATTTAAGTATTCCCTCACTAGCCCCTTCACCCGCCATGTTATGCGCTCCGGGTAATAAATCCCTCCCGACAGGAATACCAAATAGTGACTGGCGTAATCAATACCAAACTTATCGGACGATAAAGATTGCCGATGCCCAACTCTATAAAAATGTCTCGATTATGTCTCGGATCACAACCTCATCACTACACGGTGTAGAGCTATTAAATTTTGAATATAAAACTATAACTTCTTCTTCAAAAATAGCAAAATAATTTTGTGATTATTTAAAAAAAAAATAGGGTGTTTGTAAATTGATTTGTAATGGTTGTAATTATTTTTATTTAGGAAAAACGTTTAGAAATTTCAAAGTTAGAGTTAAAGAACACTTAAGGTGTTTAAATAGCAATAATTATTCTGAATTTTCTAACCATCTTTTAGCTATGGATCATTCTTTTGATATTAATAAGGGTTTACAAATTTTACTTACAAATTATACATAGTTTGATAAAATAGAAATTTTTGAAATAAGAAAAAATGTTAATAGTAAATTAAATATTATAAATACCCAGATCTTCTTTACAAACAGTTATCTTTTTAATTTATTTTCATGTTAAGTAGGTACTTTATTATTATTCATTTTCCATATATAACTTTTTTAATATTTTGATTGTCTATATATCGATTTTTTAATTTAATTTTTGTTAGTATACGAGTACAATTGTATTCTGACAAAGGGGCCATAGGCCTTGAGACATGTTGATATTTTCAATATAAAAAAGTGGTGAAAACTAAGTTTATTTTATTAATTTTATTTTATAAAACCATAACTCTATACTATAAAAACAAATTCTTCAAGATTCCAAAAGTAAATATTAGGTCCTTACATATGAAATTGGCGTTTAGTATGGGAGGAACATAAAGCCGATTTTTTTTAATTATAATATATTTATTTAATCAAAGTATGTACCATTGCTATCTATGCACTTTTGCCATCTCATAGGTAGTTCATCGATCCCTTTACTAAAAAAACTATTCGGACGGGAATTCTTCTTTATCAACTTTGGTCTCCGGCCGTCCACGGGGCTTGTTCTGCAGGTCGATATTTCCAGAACGAAAACGTTGGAACCAAAAATGCACTGTGTTTTCTTTTGCGGCACCGTCGCCATACACATCATTAATCCTTCGAGCCGTTTCTGCAGCACTGGTGCCACGGTGGAACTCGTACTCCTAAATAACGCGATATTTCAAGTTTTTCATTTTGTAAATTGAGTGACGCAAAGAAAAAAACAATTGAGGAAAAAACAAATGAATTATAATTTTCAAAATACAAATACATGAGTAAATATCTGTATAAATTTGGATTTGGAATTCCTAACCAAAGAGAAGATATTTGAGATCAAATTTGCCAGTACGGCAAAACGCCAATTTCATATGTAAGGACCTAATAGAACCTTTTGTAAATTATAATATTTTTTTAAATGTCAGCCCGTTAACCGTTCATTCGTTAAGTGTATTTAAATAAATGTGTATTTATTTGCTAACTTTTTGTATACGTATTAAATACAATGACGGGTTTATTAAGATCGGATTTATTTATTGTGACAAAACTAGTTCCATGATAACGAGAAGAGGGCGAGATAGATGGGGAAAAATAGGTAAGGGTTAAACTATGTTTTGAGAAAAGTAAAATTGGACATAGTCATGCAGAAACGATCCAACCCAAAAAACAAGGAACTGAGAAAATGGGTTCTAAAAATTTGAACCTACAAAAACCTATTACGTCAATATTTAATTCATTATTGCATATTTTTTGCATAGGGCTCATTCTAGAGATGTGTTTTTATATGTTTTTAATGTTATTGTAAGCAAAAACTTTTCTTTGCGAAGAGTGACCCATTTTATAGGTTGGATTATTTCTACAAAATGTATAAATATTCGAAAAACAGTAATTATTATTTCTATGTGTGTTCTATTTTCTATGAATTTGATAAACCATGAGATAAAAAGTATTGTCTGAGGCGTAGAAAACGTTCAACCTCCTTAGAAGTTTTTTAGAAAATTATTATAGTTTAGTAAAAGTAATTAAAAAGCTGCATAGTCCGTGCCACATAAAAGTTTTTAATCAATATTTTTGTTTGCCAAGGATTTGTAAATTGAAAAACAGTCAAACCACTTTTTTTAGTTTAATAGTTAATTCAACGGTGATGGCCGCGATATCGGTAAAAAAATATTAAATTTACAAAAAAGGATATCACTTTGAACTTGGACGTTTTGAGATGTCGTATTGAGCTGTCCAAACCCGTACATAACTCATTTTTAGCATTTTGTGGAATGGATGCTTCCTGCATAACTACATCAAATAGCTTTAGGCTGCTTTTGATGGTATTATAGTCTGGGATGTTGCGATATTTGTGCACAGTTGATCCATAGCCTTTGTTCGCAATTTAATGCCTGTTTTCAGAATAAATTATTGTAGTTGTCTATGGTTCTAGGTGACGTTTGTGCGCAAGTATCAAATCCGTTAAAGGTGAGGTCGTATACATTGGTTTAAGATTTATCTAGTCCTCGTAATCTCAAGCGGTAATCGTTAAATTTATCTCAAGATCATGCGCATACGGCACCGAGAGATATATCAACTTAATCTCTGAAACTAACTCATCGTTCCGTTCCATGTGCACGCACCATGAGGTCTGATTCCACTGCAGTACGCACTCGGTTTTTAGAGCAGCATCTTCAAAAATCTTAATAGTGCTACTCGTACTCGAAGAGTAAAAACATACAAACAAAATCAACAAACTGCAGCCATCTTTAATTAGTCTTTAATTCTTTCTTTTCTTAAATCTTTAATTCCCCACTGCAAAGGCTTCCTAGACTAGCAAACAGATACGAGCAACCGGACGTCTTTGCCAATAACTGTATATTATTCAAACGTATATTAAAAGGTGTATTGAAAGATTACTAGTATTTGTTGAATTGGACTTAAATAATTGATTTGTATTTATATGTATATTTTTTATTATAATATTACTTTCAATGCTTGTGCTATATTTTTTCACTCTACATAAGTACTTTTTTTTATTTTTAAATTTCTGTTTTTGTTATGCTTCTGCTTTTTATATACTTACTTGCTTTTTACATCATATTATATTTATCTTTATATATTTGTATCTATATTTTAAGTATTTTCTTTTCTCTTTACGTCATTATTATGTTTACATGTTATTGTTTTTATCTCTTTAAACTATCTATATATTCTGTTAATGCACACTTACCTATCTATTGTAAAAGCCCTATAGGGCGTTAATTAATAAATAATAAAAAAAATATCTTCTGCGTGTAGTCTTCTGGGATATTCTGCCGTGATATTCTGCGGACCTTTGCTAGAAGAATATCCGCAGATGTGTTGCCACAAGCGTTAGAAGCGAACTAAGAACTGAGGAGTACCTAGGTGTAAAGGGTAAGAATACTTTTTTCTTCATTAAGCCATGTATTCACTAGGGGACAAACTGTCCCTCAACAGCACGCGCGGCACAGAGTCTACGTGACGTTGCAACGTCGTGCACTGTTCCGCGACGTCGCGCACAGCATTTCTACGTGCCGTGGCAACGTTGCCATGCGCACGGTACCCGAGCGAGCTCACTGCAACATTACGCGGAGCGTCAGTACCACGTGGTATGTTTACAAGTGAATACGCATGCGCTGTATCTGTCAAGATGACAATGTGGAGAAACGAAATTGTTCTTGAACTCATCGAGCTGTATCGATCGAAGATCGCAGGGAATGTCAGTCCTTCTTTCTCTTTGCAGTAAATAATTTCGCATTCTCCTCTTTTTTCTCCTCTTACGTTTCGATAAACTCATTAACATAAACAGATACGCAGTTGTTATCATAACCTCATAGGGCGACATTTCCGCGACGTGTGGAAAACAATAATTATTTGCAAAAGGACCTTGTTTTTAATAATATTCAATTTACTACAGTAAAACCTCGTTAATTTGAAATTGCGACCCAAAAAAACATTTCGAATTGCGCGGAACCCCGTTTTCGCCAAATGAGATACTGCAACTGTCATCATAACCTCATCGGGTGACATTTCCGCGACAAGATATGCGAGTCCCGGTGTGTACACGTCAAATGACCGCGTCATTGCCCCCGAAACATGAGCGTAGATGTTGATGCGACATGCCCAGCGGAATGTTTCGTGATTTGTCCCCTAGTGAATACATGGCTTTACTTACAATTATTTATCTCTTACACTGTTTTTATTAAATTAAATGAAAGTTTATTTTTAACTTTTTTTACGTGATATTTTGTAATATTATTATTTGTAAATATATAAATCTTTTAGCGTCGATTAACGGTTGATCAAATAATCAAACATTTGATAATGTCTGGTTTTGCTATAGATAGGAGTACCTACTTCAATTTTTCCCCTAAGAATATTGTTTAATATATTAACGACAGTTAAATCAAATAACTAGTGTTTTTAACCATTGATATAATTAAAAAACTATTTTCATACTTTGCTTATTATTGTTGTTATTTGTCACTATGTACTTCATAATTGTTTTTTATACATTGTTTATTTCACTTTTCTCTTGTTTTATTGCTTGTATAATTGGTTAGATTAGCATTTAAGATCTGAAATTATATTCGTATATAGTCGTTCTTAAATGAGCTCCAGTAGAATATTACAAGATTGTTTTTTTTTTAATTGTACTGAGAGCTTGTGAATACTCTAAATAAATAAATAAATACTAATTCGAAATAAAATAGATGGATTTATAAAAACCGTATAAATTAAAATAAATAAGATAAATTCGTAGTGTCGTTAAAATATTTATTACATCATATATATGTAGATTAGATGTAACCAATAAAAATCCTTAACTATCAAAAGTTACGCAGTTTCTGAGCGTTTATTCTTGAACTATAATAGTTTTCGAGTGATGAAACTGAAACAAATGTCTCCTAAATCGCTTTATTCTCAGTGGCCATTATATTCTATGGTTCGTTTCTATTACGAGTCGTATATTGGTTCGTCTTCAGGCCGTAACTTTAAATATCAGTGGCGTGCAGCGCGTACAAGCAAAAAAGCTGTGCATTAGTAAAGATTCTGGGAAACAAATATTAATTAAATAATCCTTATCTTAAGAAAAAGTTGAATTAAAATTCTAGCCGTAATTCGTCCTACGGCTAGAAGTTTTATTTCTGACGTTTCTTTTTAACGTGACGTATCTGTTTTTTCCGATTTAAAATTCTAGACATAATTTGTCTTACGGCTAGAAGTTTTATTTCCGACTTTTCTGTTTAACGTGACGTATCTTTTTTTTCCGATTTTAAATTCTAGCCGTAATTTGTCCTACGGCTAGAAGTTTTATTTCCGACTTTTCTGTTTAACGTGACGTATCTTTTTTTTGCGATTTTAAATTCTAGCCGTAATTTGTCCTACGGCTAGAAGTTTTATTTCCGACTTTTCTGTTTAACGTGACGTATCTTTTTTTTGCGATTTTAAATTCTAGCCGTAATTTGTCCTACGGCTACAAGTTTTATTTCCGACTTTTCTGTACCTAACTTCATGTCAATTCTTCATTTATCTCGCCCAACAAATTTGTTCCGTAGACATAGTCAAGTCGAGAAAAAAACCGTGCATTTTTAATGCTGCGAGTTTGAAAGATCCTAAGCCAGGTGAGAACTACGCGCACGTCATTGCAGAAATGTTATTTTTTACAAATTCCACCCAAAACTTTTGGTGTAAATTCTATTTGTCTTTTCTATGGTGAATGTAAATCTCTCTATACCATCTGTCATATCATAACATATCGTAATGATATCATAAAATGTTTGATTTATTTTTGTGAAAAGAAACGTATATCTGAAATTAGTATTGTTCCCGATTTAATTATGTATAAATCGCCTTCGAAATATATTGAATTTTTTTTGCCGTATTACCTGTACCTATATAAAATATTTATTTATTTAGGAAGTATTATTTATAATACTTATTTTATAGTGCAGTTACTGTTGTGGATTTAAGCTACTCAAAATAGTTCATTATATACCTACAGTTAAATTTTTTTTTAAATGTATATACCCTTATAGGTATATGCTTATATATATATTTTTAATATAGATATATAGTCGGTTACAGCACAACCTAAGTTTACACCCATCGCACGCCACTGTTAAATATAATGTATCAACGAAACGGTTCCTATTATTTTTAAGTCCCACTGCCTCATTGGCGAAATGTCATTTGGTATTTCGGAAACGTCCCGTCATTTCGGCCGTACAAAGGGAAAGCGGCTGATGTGTTTTTGTATTCCGGGAACGAGTTTAATATGACAGACAGACTGAACGGCCGCGTGGGCCCTGAATCGCTAATGCGCAGGACTCGGAGACCAGCGCTGCCGGGACGATCGGTGTGGGACCCTGCCGCGTGGCCGATCCGAGGAATAATCTAAATTTCGTGCGTTTCGTGACGAAATAATTTCATTCAGGCGGCGACAGGGGGCTCGACCGCAGGGCCGAAAACCTTTCCGAATTTATTTATTAACTAGCTGTCCGTACCTGGTCCGTACCTGGCGTTGCACGGGTTAAGGATTAAGTTGAAAATAAAGGTTTGATTCGAACGGTAAAGTTTCGCATCTAAAATATATCAGGGGGAGGAGAAAAGGTAAAGGGGGAGGGAGGAAGTGTAGCCTACGTTACCCGCCGAGTCCTAAAGAATAAGTTTCCAAATTTTGAGTCCGATCGGTCAAACGGTACAGATTTGCATCGAAATTATGTCAGGGGGTGGAGAAGGGGTATGAGAATAGGGGAGAAATGTCGCCTATGTTACTCGCAGAGTACAAAAAAATAAGTTTCGAAATTTTGAGTCCGATCGGTCAAATGGTAAAGATTTGCATTGAAAATATGTCAGGGGGAGGGGTAGGGGTATGAGAATAGGGGGGGAATATCGTCTATGTTATATAAAACAAATAAAATAAAAAAATATTCACTACACTAGGCATTGTATTGCGCATACGTATAGTTATTTTATCACTTATATAGTTTTGATAGATCAAACTATCCAATCATCAGGTGTAATTAATTACCAGTCTATGTACTGTTACCATGTCAACCTATTCTAATATTCCCAATTAATTATTATCAATTTTTTGATTACTTCAGCGGAGTTTAGACCATCAACCACGAGGTGAAGTTTTTGCAAAAATTATAACTATATAGTTAGTTAGAATAATAAAGTAAACTGATTCTAGATTTCATGCACATTATGTATAAGTGAGGTAAAAAGTTAAAGGCAGCAATATCAAAAAAAAGTTTTTTGAATGCTGTCACCGAGGATTACCTTTCCAAAATCATGTTTTTTTTATAAATTTATAGGCTGTTTCCCATAAAATCTCGAATTTAGTAAATTATAAATCAGTAATCCTCCACAGCATTGATTTTTTTTGATATTACTTACTGCCTTTGCTTTTATACCCCACATATAACATAAATCATATATTTCATTCGAATTCAAATTAAAAAGTCCTGTTAAATGAAGTAATATTGATGAGAGTTTCCTAATTTTTGACACAATTTTAAAGAGCAAATTATTGTGTATATTTTAATCAACAAAGGTGTCACACGCTACTTTATTGTTTCAAGTTTTGACACACGTAATATATGTTTTAGCTATTTTAAGTAGCGAGTATTTACGTGTAAAGCCACATCTGATCGATGTCCATACACAAATTAAAAGTGGCCCAGAGGCCTAACGAAAAGGGCTATGCACTATGCATGGAATATCTATTAGATTTCTCCTAGGTTAGTTAGTTAGTAATTAGTTAGTTATTGGTACTCCAGACATGACTTCACAAAATATAAGAATTACATTATTTATTAACATTTTAGACCAGAGTTCGTATCAATTGGTTGATGCATTGGAACAGTGTGAAGGAAGTACACTCTATTCTAGAGAGGTTTTTAAAATGAATGTGTGGTATCTCACCGAGATCGAGAGATGCAAGTGCGCCATCTAGACCGGAACAAATCACCACGAGGTAGATAACGATTTATTGTCTTTAACAACTAACTGTTGTATGTAGGCTTATCCAGAAAAGGAAATAAATACAACGTTGCTTTTGATTTTAACCTAAGTCCTTACATATTATTAATATTGCTTAGGCTAAGTAACACTTATGCAGTATGCACATATCTCGGACATTTTCGATTCTAGTTTAGCACATTATAAAGATGCGTTAATAAAAACTCTACACCATGCCGTCATGTATACTTAATGTTTTCACAAAATTTACTTATTTCATTTAATTATTATACCTATATTATTATACCTAATAGTTGAATTTTATATATATGAATTTCACACTTCATTTTCTAATTTATATAACTGTTCAAACCTTCTAACAACTGAATATACTGTCAATTTGTACTATAATTTTAAGTTATAGAATAGTACTACTCTTTTTTTTATCTTGTTTACACTATTATGTAAAAGGTACTTTTTTTCAAATAAATGAATTTTTTATCGATAAATATGTATTGAATGAATCGTATATTGAAATAAATGAATCTTTAATATTTAAAGCATCAAATTTGTAGCAGAGTGTTAGTTAACTTGGTAAAAACCACTACCAGATTTAAGGTCTACCGGTTTAGAGACGCACCCGTCTCTTCGTCAGGACCAATACTACACTAATGTATTTACAACACTATACACCACAAACATAGTGTTGGTCCTGACGAAGAGACGTGTACGTTTCGAAACCGGTAGACCTTAAATCTGGTAGTTAACTAACACTCCGTTATAATGTCTAACCACAAAGTAAATACTTTAAATATTAATAACATTAAATTTGTGGTCAGGCATTATGTTATATTATGTACTATTCAATTCTACTATTCACATAATAATACTATGGTTTTATTACATGCTGGTATAGTGGTGGTCCTGACGGGTTCGTGTTGTCACCGATAAACTAAAAATCTCCACAAGTGGTTATATACTAACATAACTAACATTGTTAAATCTTTACACCCTAGAAATTATTAACCTTTCATCTCTTCTCTTCCTCGTTGGATCACGGTTCTCAGTCCATTATTGTGTTGTCTTCCTGTCACATTTTTCATATCGATCTGAGAATAGGGATGTAAGTGGAGCACTTGCCACAAAAAGGTTCCTTGCCATAAATAAAGAACTCACTTTTCGTGACAAGAAATAAGCCATGAAAAGCAGTCTGCTCATAACAAGCAACACAGCAATATAACATATATTTTTTTAATTTTAAGAAATCCTAAACTTAAATAGTCATAAAAGCCTCGCTGACTTTGATGACAACACGTTTTAGTTTATTTTTCTAATATCGATTAATGTGATCAGACATAAAATAAAAATAAAACGTGTCGCAAGATTGTTATGTTTGATGTGTTCCGCAAATTAGAAAAAATACGTTCAGTGTAACACCTCTGTTATCATATATTTCATAACAAAGTTGTAACGTCAGACATCTCAGTTTGAGCATAAACACGTCAGTTTTGACACGTTTAACCATAGTTTAGAGATGGTCAATATACTTTCCAGCAGTAAAATTAATCTACATATAAGACAAACGATTCCACTACATTTTGTCACAAAAAAAAATTGGAAGAAATATATTTTGGACTGGAAAGTACTGACTAACTTTGAACAAGATGGCTGCACGTCTCGATACATCGGTACATATTGAACACATGCAACATGGCGTGCGCAACATGATGTGTTTCCAAACCGCGCTGAATATCCAGCAATAATTGTAAGGTATTACATAATTTAATCTGTATATTTATGAATTGACGATAAAAAATATACAATGAGCTATTTAAAACAAACACGTTATTACGCTCTCAACATCTGACGGCGTAAATCATTCGAAATGGAAACAAAAATGTCTTGAATTTTAATTGGACGCTGTAGATTACTCGTTGTAACCGATCGCGTGTTACTTGTTCTATTATTCCTCGAGACCTTTGTTTGAACTACAAGGGTTTTAACAGAACGTGTACACATTGTTCCTGCCGCCACTCCTTCAGGCCTTTGCCTCACCTTATCTGTCATCTCCCACAAACACTGCGGCTGTACCACTCCCGATACCGCGGCTGCGCTCGTGATCGGCAGATATGGCGCGATGAATAGATGCTACGGGAGATTGGAGATCTTAATGATTTTAGATGCACTATGGAACAAAACTGTAGCGGCAGGTAACGCTCCGGGTTGTTGTACACTTTGGAGTAATCAAAATCCAAGCCACGTCTCGTCCAACACGCTGATAATAGATGTATAGTATACCTTGAAAAGCAGAGATACTAATATTCAGTGGCAGCTCTTTTGTGTACTGTTCCATCTATATTGTGCATTGTGTTTAAAATAATTTAATTATCAGACCACGGCAAGGGTTTAAGGAAAACCTATTTTTCAATATTGAAAACAATTTTTTTTATCGCAAAAACGAAATAGTCTATTACAATTCAATCCAACTTATTCATCTAACGCAAACAATGAACCAATCGTGCGTATTCTTAAACCAATTTAAATGCATAATTAAATTTTTATTTTTTTACAAAAAAACCATTGACCCTGATAAATCTTAGAGAGACATTAGAGTACAAAGTATAAATACAGGTGTCTCATAGCTAGTAGCAAAATCTTTTACAGGTGGATTCCTGCCTTTATAATGAATCGAAAATGGTAATGCAACCATGACCTAATATGAATACCTAGTTACGAAGATATGCAATATCAAAGTTTGCGTATTTATAAAAACATTTTTGTCTATTTTTTTGCAAAAAGTTGAATTATCAATGCGGTAGCTTATATCGATTATGAAAAATTCATTCGCATCAATACAACTCAAATAAAATGATAAAAACTTTATTAAAAAATCTATTTTCAATTTTCGCAAGGTTTTCATCATTTTATTCGACTTGTAAAGCGAATGAATTTTTCATAATCGATATAAACTCTTTGATAAAAATAAGTCAGAAATATTGAAAAAAATAATTGAAACTTTCATATTGCACATCTCCACATCTATTGATATTAGGTTATGATTGCTAAAACATTTTCTACTCATTATCAGGGCAGAAGTCCACCTGTAAAGTTTTTGCTACTAGCTGTGAGACACCCTGTATATTATGAACATTTGAAGACGACATGGATACACAATACATTTATGATAAAAAGTAATTTTACGATATGGAAACTAAGAATAATATTTTTATGATAATGATAAAGAAATTATAAATAATTTTTTCACGATAAGGAAATTATAAATAATATGACGCGACACACGTGCGCTGCCTTCCATAGCCAAAATGCTGAGAGAGTCTACAGAAGACCACTGTAAAGCTGGTTGTGTCTTGGCTAAATTACGCCAAAGGTACTAGAGGTAATGGTAATGTAATATAATTCTCAATAAATGCTGCACAAATTATACAGCAATAAGTGCACCCGCTCGTGAACTAATCTTGAGTCTCGTACCCCGGGTGTTGTCAAAACTGCCCCAAAAAGTGTACGTCGTAAAAAAGTATTATCAAAACACGCTACAGATATAATATAATTTAAGATAAACATATCACAGGATAGATGATGTCCATACTTCAATCACTTCTAATCCAATCCTTCGTTTGTCCATCTTAATACTATACCACTATTCCGAGTACAATAATAGCAGTTTATTTGAAACCAGCACATATTTTCTTTCTATTTAATTATTAAATTCAATATTCTTCTTAAAAAAAAATCTAACTAATAGAACGCCACATTCTTCCATCTTGGCACACCGATTTTGCCTCGGCCACATTCGTACATCTTCTCATGCACACTCTACGGTTGTTGAAGCTTTTAACAGGGTCATCCTCCAATAGTCGTTGTATCTAATTGTGCCAGGTCTTTCGAGGATGCCTTCTGTTCCTGGTAACTTCAACACTAGCCTCATATATGTTTTATTTTTTACCTCTTCTCGCTCATACGTTCCACATGACCAAACCGTCTCAATGGTTTGGTCATTTATTTATTTATTTATTTATTTATTTAATGTTCATGGAAGACCAACAGCATAAAAAAAAGCATAGAAAACATTGATACAATATAGATGGCCAATTACAGGTCTCCACATTAGTCATGTGGAACTCCTTTCTTTATTATACCTACCACACTACAGACAGCATTACATTCACATCTAATTTATTATTCCTCGTTCTATCAAAGATTTTTAACACACGCGCCATTCAGTCTACTTTCATTCCTTTTTACCAATTCCAGGCTTTATTTCCATACATTAGAGTTAGCACCAGAATCTTCCTTCGTGTAACAGATTCCTATCGGTCATAATGGCGTTCAGGGCACCAAACACCTTATTAAATATTAATATTAACCTTTTATAATGTGTTTGAAATAAGGGAGAAATTTCTAGGCTTTCAAATCTATAAACAATCAAGTCACATGTTTTGCCAAATGCATAGTATATTTAGAGCTTGGTAACTTCTTACAGCAAATTGTTTATAAATCATGAAGGAATTATTATTATTATTATTATTATTATTGATAATGGGCAGGCAGCTTAAGCTGATAGGCCCATATCACTGTCTCTCATTTGAATATCCAGCCTATTCTTAAATTGGTTGACACTGGCTGCAGACACAACATCCTCGGGCAAACTGTTCCACATATTGACCACTCTATTGCTTAGTGCATGCTTTCTTGGGTTACACGAGAACCGAGACTTGTTCAACTTCAGGTGATGTCCTCGAAGGCCCACATTAGTGTTAAATGCAAACACATCTGTCATATTAGGAATATTGTAGCAGCCCGATAGAATCTTGAATGTCTCGATGAGGTCACCTCTTGTTCCTGAAGAGTTGGCAGTTTCAATACTCTCAGCCTTTCCGCATATTCCAGGTTTTTAAGACCCAAGGGCAATTTTGTGGCTCGTCTCTGAACATTTTCCAGTAAAACTATATCTTTAACAAAATATGGATTCCAGATCTGAGAGGCATGTTCGAGGAGAGGCCTCACATACGTCTTATAAATAGTTGTGAATAGTGGTACTGTCAGATGTTGGAATGATCTTCTCACTAAATACAAAATAGAGTTAGCCTTCTTAACCAATCATCAATCAAGTAGGAAAAACCTGAGTAGGTACATAATTAAGAAATCAAATTATTTTAACACTGAATTCAAAGAAAATTAAATCTCACAAAACTAAAATACTTTCTAATATGCCTATTAAGTATTTTAAACATTCAAAATATTGTATAATGTTAAATGAGACAGCAATCGTGTTACTCAAACCGTAGGTTATCGCTTCATGAATACATAACGCGGAAAGAAATTGCTAACATTCTAGACATGAAATGTAATTCGGAGAATTGATTGGATTTCATGAATATAATTTTAACATTTTCCTTATTTATAAACGAATCGGAAATGGTAAAATAAATTCCACTAACGATGCATGTAAAGTAATCCAGATAGATAAAGCACAAAGAAATTCACAGAACGAATGCAAGAACGAATCAGGCGGGAGATATTTTCTCAGATAACGGTTCGGAGCTGAGATTTCTATCTGCAGATAAAATGTGGAACAATTTTGTGGAATGTGATATTTGCCAACATTTGTATGCATTAAAATACTCCACTTCTTACACTAGTGTGGCCGGATAGCGAAGCAAAAATAACGCAACAGAAATATATTATATCGTACAGCGCTACGCATTGTAATGGAATTAACTAACCTGCCTTCGCGCGCAGGAGCAGGCTGGAAAAATGGACCGCTACAATCTTCTATCCTGATTCACAACTCTCGTCTCAAATTCATCCTCCCATGCAAGATCTTCAATTGATGAGACTATTAATTAATTTTATAAAAAAATTAATAAAACTGCTTAGTTTACGAATGTATGTCGCCCAGGATTTTTTATTGGTAAGAAAGATATATAATGCAAGTGTTGATGGCGCCAGAAAGAGAGGACGACCGCGGAAGACGTGGCATGACCAGATCAACCAGATACTGGAAGATGGTCCCGTAAGAAGCCTCAACAGCCGGCGAGCTTGCATGCGAAGACGTATGAATGTGGATGAGGCGAGAGTTGTATGTCAGGACAGAAGAGTGTGGCGCTCTATCCTCTCTGCCTACCCCCACGGGGAAACGGCGTGATGGTAAGTTAGTTAGTTAGTTAGATTTTTTTCTGGTTCCAGAAGACCAAGAATGTGTTGTCTTATATTTAAGATAAGTTAATTCTTTTATTATTATTATTTTTAATTTCTATCAGAATTCGCCTCGATTCCGTTGGTGGACATTATGTAGTATTGCAGTTTTTATTGATGATAACACATTTAGGATGCGAAATATGTAGTATAGATTCTGAAAGTATTAATAAAAATATATAATCTGATGAATCATCAATTTTAAATGGCGACGGGCCGGGCCTTAACCGATAATGCTACAGGCAGGTTCCCCACTGGAAGCGGGAGATTTACCATGTTTGTGCTCAATCCCGCTGACTTACGCAGGAAGCAGCTAGATGCGTAAGAGAAATGAGAGGATAAGTCATTAAGAGATTATTAATTCAAAAGTGCATGGACAATACTGAGAAGATAATGTACCTATAGGTATTAATATTTTTAATTGAGACAATACTTTTGTTACATTTTAGCTTTTTTGGCTGTAAATGCCAATTTTATGCCTTTGTAAGTAGCCATTAATAAAAAAAATATTTGCCAAAAGTAAATATATTTTTTTTATTAAAACGTAAAGTAATATATAGTTGATTACAATACCATAAAAAAGGTAAGTAAGGCCAAAATATCTCTAATGTACCAAAAAGTAGTGATTTTAACCATTTGAATTTTCGTGTTAAGATAATAAATAAAAATGAATAACCACTAAGTAATAATAGCTTATTACAATAATATATGTATATATTTTTAATTTGGTGAACCATGAGAAAATTTCCAATATACTTATATAGGTTGTGTTATTGAGTTACCTAATTCAGTTTCGCCTGTTCTACAATATGTTTGAGAGAAAGATGAAGACGAATAATAGGAAATGATTAGATAAATTTTAGGTTATATACCTTATTCTAATGCGTGGACCACACGGCACTGGCGGCTGGAACTGGAAACAGGAGACTTGATAGAGGAAGTAGAAGATCGTGTTTCGAAGACTGAAATGAATTTCAAACGGCGCTGACCTCAAAATACAAAATATTGTTCAACTGCATATCTCAATCAACCTCCGTTACAAATAATTTATCAAGTCCGATCGATTCATCGCTGTCAAACGTGCCCCACCCCCCCCACCCGCCCCCCTCGGCTTATCTGCGCGCGGATCTGGGGGAGGGGGGAGATGGAAAGCGTTTTTCGTGAGATAAGCCCACCCCGTCCCACCCCGCACAAACACTGCAGCCAGACGACTCTTATCAGACAAAACACAAGAAGAGAGGCGAAAAAAGTGAGACTGGCAATCCCCGGGCTGCACGCAAAAAGGCTACATTAACAAGAATTACAGATATAACTTTTAATTCGTTTGTAAAGCATTATTAATGTCGAACGTGTAACAGGATGTCGGCTTCACAGTTCGAAGACAAAATTAGATAAATGTAACGATAAACAGAAGCAATTTAGGAAAGAGTAATAACCTTTTTTACCACATATTGCTTTTTTAACGTAACCTATGATTCGATATTAAATGCAAGTCTATTGAATAAACATAATGCAGATAAAAAATCATATTTTTTTAACCGTTTCTTGTCATGGCATCGGCTCTCATCTAACAATTGAATAATGCGGGATAAAGTAGGCCTTTATGTAATACGAAATAATAGTACAAATATTCTTCTTTCGTGTGCTGAGTGTCGCGGTCTACTGCTGTACCTGGAACTTACTTCGTAATACGTCTCCATTCCTGACCCTGACCCTGAAAAGCCATATTTGGTCTATCCATCTTTCCCCAGACGTTGATAATATTTCGCTAAATACGATTTATCCCGCAGTCCCCTTTCTGCGGGGTGCCTCGCCCAAACTGTTTGACCAGTTGTATTCAGTCCTTATCGGCGGCCCGGCTGATTGATGGGGGAAGATAAGGCAGCGCCTTCGTGGCCGGTCCGCGCCCCTACAACCCCGAAATGCCAAATGTAATTAAAACGCAGCCACCGCTTCGAAAGCGACAAACCTTTCGCGCGCCGCTCTCGCGATCCCGCGGGGGGATTCGCGCTTTTCATCGGGATGCAGATGAACCAGACAAATTGCTGGACCGTTGCGGACGAGTCTTGAGACTCCCCCCTGCCCCCCGTGTACCGGCGCGCCCCTAACGAATATTCCTATAGGGGCTGGTTGCATTTAGATAAAAGAGTAGACACCTTCCACCCGCCCCCCCGAGCAGATAAGATAAGGGAGGACGACAGAGTCCGTGAGCTACGACAATTCGGCGCTCTATTTTAAAAACAAACGTTCAAATACAAGATGATTCTCTCGGGACAGACTTCGCTGCACCGCTGTTTGAATAAGATATTTCGACAGCACAGCAGATTCACGACCTCCAGATAAACCGCCAAATAACTATATCCATCCGATGACTTTGACCAAGATATACTACAAATTCGTGTCTCTCGCGTACGAAAGAACTTATTGTAGTAAAAAACAACCGAACAATTTCAAAATGCGAGCTTTACAAATGATTAATGATAAGTGATACAATCTAAGCAGCGATGTTCTCCCCTAAAGCTACGCAGTTTAGCACCGGTTGCTATTTAAAATAAAGTATTGAGATATCAAATATTAGGTCCTTACATATGAAATTGATGTTTTGCCGTACTGGCAAATTTGATCTCAAATATCTTCTCTTTGGTTAGGAATTCCAAATCCAAATTTATACAGCTATTTACTCATGTATTTGTGTTTTGAAAATTATAATTCATTTGTTTTTTCCTCAATTGTTTTTTTCTTTGCGTCACTCAGTTTACAAAATGAAAAACTTGAAATATCGCGTTATTTATGAGTACGAGTTCCACCGTGGCACCAGTGCTGCAGAAACGGCTCGAAGGATTAATGATGTGTATGGCGACGGTGCCGCAAAAGAAAACACAGTGCGTTTTTGGTTCCAACGTTTTCGTTCTGGAAATTTCGACCTGCAGAACAAGCCCCGTGGACGGCCGGAGACCAAAGTTGATAATGAAGAATTGAAGGCTATTGTGGAAGCGGATCCATCGCAAACCACATCCGAGTTAGCTGCAGGCTGCGGTGTTAGTGATAAAACTGTTTTAATCCACTTGAAGCAAATTGGTAAGGTGAAAAAGCTTGAAAGGTGGGTACCTCACGAATTGAGTGAAGCAAATCAACAAACGCGCGTTGACTGCTGCGTTGCATTACTCAACCAGCACAATAATGAAGGGATTTTAAATCTTAAATCTGGCCATATGATTACGGCAGATGTCTATTGTCAGCAACTGCAAACCATGATGGAAAAGATAGCTGCTAAACAACCGAGGCTGGTTAATCGCTCTAGGCCACTGCTGCTTCATGATAACGCTAGACCACACACTGCACAACAGACGGCTACCAAATTAGAGGAGCTTCAATTGGAATGTCTAAGACATCCACCGTACTCTCCGGACCTTGCCCCAACAGATTACCATTTTTTTCGAAATTTGGATAACTTCTTGCAAAGGAAAAAATTCAACTCCGATGGGGCAGTCCAAACCGCCTTCAAAGATTTTATTGATTCCCGTCCGAATGGTTTTTTTAGTAAAGGGATCGATGAACTACCTATGAGATGGCAAAAGTGCATAGATAGCAATGGTACATACTTTGATTAAATAAAAATATTATAATAAAAAAAAATCGGCTTTATGTTCCTCCCATACTAAACGCCAATTTCATATGTAAGGACCTAATATAAAAAGAATACTTGTGATAATCGATATTTATTTTGATATCAATTTTTAGCGCGGATGAATGCTTTTGAAGAGTTGTAACTCCTTTTGAATTTTCTCTTAAAACAGGACAATAATATGCTGGACATTCAGGAATAACAACAAAAAATTTCATAATTCATGCATGTGACAGGAAAGCTACACAAGGGGTTACCAAACTTCTATATATTGCAATTTTCTGAAGCTAGTTATCTACATACAATATTTAAAATGTGAATAATGAGCCGTTTCACCATTCACCACTGATTTATGGTGTTGCATAACTCTCTGTTAATATTCAAACACTCTGTATTTGTATTTTGATTTAGTCGAAATATTTTTAAATAAATATCCTGCGAGCGAGATAGGTGAATCATTTCATTCGCGAGATAGCGCTAATCGGCAGTCGTAAAACGCGTAGTTAATTTTATCTGTTGAGTTACGCTAATCGTAACATAAACACTAGTATCTGTGTCGACTAATCCAAAATGAAGTAAGCTTTCTAAAGCAGAAATTGCCTACTGCCGATCATCTACAGACCGCCGGGTTGTTTTATTACAATAAGTTATTTACAATATTACAATAGTTTATTACAATAATTTTATTACAATAGGTTCTTTAGGGAAGTCCTTCATCGACATCGGAAAAACGAATCGTATTAATCAGACAATTTGTGATCTCCGTCGACTTGATCCGCAGGAAAGTACGATGAATGTGTGACAAGAGATTGATACCGTATGAAAACTACTTTATTTCAGTTAAAATTACGCATCCCTGTCCTGAACAGCTCAATGCATGTAAGAATGCATATGACGTGTTCTAATTAATATGCATAGGAACTGTTGCATTACATGCAGAAAATATTATAGCACCTGCTTTGATTTGTAAATACCTGAGCCCCCGGCAGTAACCGCGTGTTTTATTCAAAATTAAAATATTTACCTTCACGCCCCGGTAGAGATAACCTACATATATCTAAATTCAGTCTCTTAGTGGTACCCACCTTATAAATTTTATTAACTAATAATAATTGCTTGGTACCTGACTAGTCATCATAAATAATTCAATTAAAATTTATTTCTTTCCCTTCCAGAGTACACAGTATACACAAATCATATGCAAAGGATTATTATTTATTTAATCAATTTTTTATATAAAAAACTAAAAAACTGCTCTCTCTCAATATCGCGCGATCACTTATTCTAAACATCACAATATATTTTAATTAATTCATGACTTATGGCACTCCGAATGGGGTGTATTAAACACACATGCAATATAATTATTAATTACAAATATTAATTAGAATTCGAACGGATTTCGTTAGCTGGTTAGCATTATTTGATTAATTTTTTCGCATTTGGAATAATGTTACCCCCCCCCTCTTCCGGCCCGCGACCCCCGACCCGCGATAGCAGGAATCCGGCGAGCTTTCAAATAAAATAAATATGTGTATTGATTGAAGATTAAAAATTAAATAAATCTGGGCGATACGATCTCGCTCGGCCAGCCCCTTCAGCTCGGGCCAAATTTTAATTAGAAATTTGGCCCTCATTATGTTTAGTATTTTTATACAAGAATTAAATAAATCTAATCGATAATGCTGTTAGACCAGTTGGTTCTCGATCGTTAATCGAGACAATAAATTCAACTCTGATTGCGGAGCTTTAGAATGAGAATAAGATTCGTGTTAATTATTTTGTATTACTGATTACTACTGAAAAAATCTTTCTGCTTACTTTAAGTATACGTACTTATTGTTTACATTGAGTTTTGATAACTAACCCCTTGATAACCAGTTGCGTTTAGACCAGGCACGAATTAAATATATCTGGAGGCAATAAAATGTATTAGAACATGTATGGATGTAATCATATTCGTCGTTCAAGGCATTAACCTCTTTTCCACATAAATAATTATAAAACTAATGCCACTATGCATTAGCCTATAATTGTCGTAAAACAACTCTTTACGACAATTTTTTAGATTTCAAAAATAAAATTTTCCTCAGTTAATTTTTTTCCTCACAAAGTTCACCTCTAAAATCCTACACATACTAAAATTCATTCTAACACAATCATAAACACGTACACCATTCATGCGGTCTATAAATAATGTATTTAACGATATGCCACATTTATAAAAATTATTATTATTTTTTTTTTTTTTAAATAGAGATGCGAACACGGAATACGTGTCACATCAATATTTTTACTATTTTCGAACTAAGCTAAACACTTGTGCTATGAAAATAGTCTAGTCTTAGTCAATAGTCTATTGCTAGTCTGGGCTGAGATTCGAACCCGCGATCTTTGGATCACGAGGCGAGTATCCTAACCACAAGACCAACAAGCTACTCTTATCTTGAATTTTGAAATATTTCGTCGACATTGTGTGGTGCATGTTTTTGCTACATGATTTTGTTAATTAAAACGTTTGTGTGTGCATGTACTGAATCAATACAATATTAAATTAATATATCTTCTTCTTCTTCTTCTGCTTCATCTAGGACTGCGTCCTGTCATTGCTCGGAGCCTGTTCCTGGGATACAGATGTCCAGCTATCTCGCCATCTTTTATGCGGTCTTCCTGGGAGTCTGGTACCAGACGGCAGCTTGTTCGCTGCTATGCTCACTACTCTCTCAGTACAAGCTCAATACAACATTAATATATCAATAAACATAAAAATAAAGTGTGTGGTATTAAAAACCCTATTAAATACGTGAGTGATCGATAAATGTATAAGTGTTGTAACAACCTGTTGATACATTTCTTTGAGTAGTAATAAAACAACGAATCTATTTTACAATTATTAATTAATTAATTTCATAATACAACTGGGACCGCATGGGTTAGCCACTCAGTAACCGAAACCTCTAACCTTTGGCATAAATCAAAAAACTTAACGAGATAACGACAGAAGTTATTTATTTTTTTAAAAGATATCATTCCCAGTTATCGAAATTCTATACAAAATTATTCCCGCTCGTATTAAAACACTATGTAAACTTGTTTGGAAAATGCCGAAAAATATTTACAGCGACCGAGCAAGCAGTAGAAAAAAATGCTCCATTAGTCTAAGCGGTTTATGCGGGCGGAATGCTGGTCTATCGCTTTCTACAGAGGTCCCTCGTTTTGTTGTTTCTACAAAAATGTATTGAAGTGGTGTGGATTTATTCGAGTAATAATCTGAAATCAATTATCTTCCAGAACGTGACTTACCATACCTCAAAAGTCATAAATTGAAAACAGAACGAGAGGAAAAAATATATTAAAATCCGTCAAGACCACATTGTAAAAAGGGGCAAAAATTCACGCAAGAATAGCTTTCTTTTATATACTTTTTTGTATGCATTCTTATATGCCATGGGCGATATAATTGTAGGTAACTCTTAAATTTTTTTCTGTAATTTTTGATTTGCTTTCAATTCACTTCACAGAAGAATGCAAAAAAATAAATAGTTTATATACCCAGTAAACGCAGAACAAATATAGATAATATGTGCATGTGTTGAAAAACTATTTTTTATTGTCTCATATTTTAAGAACTTTGTTTTTGTGTATTTACGTTATTTTACAAGAAAAACATTAGAAATCTAGGATGTATTTAAATTCTCTAGTTGGACATAAATTGGTATGAATGAAACGTGTGAAAATGTTTATAATAATAAATATTAAATATAAATAAAAAAAAATAAAGTGTTAAAGCTATAGAGGTGATGCACTAGTAGTAGCGGTCTAGCCGTATGTAGAGTACTCTAGACTCTTTATACAAGGTGTCCCGTAGCTGGTTATCAAAAATTAGCGACGGGACTAAAAGTCTTCTTTGTTCAATTTGGAGTACAAAATATTCTTTACACTTTGGGAGAAATGTTTATAGTTATGGAGATAAGCGACATCAAAAATTGCAATTTTTTTTTTCAATATTTGACTTATTTTCTTTAAAATGATGGACTATCACTATAATAACTTATGTGGAGTATTGAAATGATACAAGACAAAATAAAATTTTTGGTAGATTTTTCTCATTTAATTTTATTTATATAAGCGAATGAATTTTGTATATTCCATATAAGTAACTGTAATAAAAGTCCAAAGTTTTAGAGAAAATAAATCAAATATATTGAAAAAAAATGCAGACTGATGTCACTTATTGCTTCTCTAATTGTTGTTTAGTGTAGCTTGTTGGTGCAGTGGTCATGACACTCACATAGTGATCTGGTGGTGGATGTTTCGAGCCCATTCCAGGACATTATCAAGTAAGTACTATTTTCATAACACAAGCTTTTGGCTTAGTTTGAAAATAGTAAGAATATTTACGCGACACGTTTTCCGTGTTCGCATCTACATATTTTTTACACACCAAGGGTTTCGGGTTCGATTCCCAGTGAGGTCACAATTAATCTGC